>CM019230.1:7999505-8076560 GCA_009741485.1 Malurus cyaneus samueli
GTGGCAGCGGAGATGGGCTGGCCCCCACGGCAACTTCCACTTGGCCACCAGCCCGGGCGAGCGGCGAGGACACGGCGTGAGCCCCTCCAGCGGGGGCTGCCCACCGCCCAGACACCCTGCGGAACCCTCCCATGCCATCCGACACTGATTGCTGTTAATAACCACCCAGCCAGGCCATTACCACACTCCAGGGCACAGCCCCCATCCCCAGAGCTGGCACAGGAGCCCTTCAGCCCCCATGGCCAGGGCACAGCGGGTAAATGTTGGGACGGAGGGCACAGCGGCTCCAGGGCCAGGTGGGCTGACAGGACCTTGTGTGATCAGCACGGCACACGGGACACATTTGCCCCAAAATGCCTCCAAGTTCACATGGAAAAGCCAAGTGTGATGGCTGACACGGCTGACACGGCTCTCATGCCATGGCAGACGGACAGTCATTGCCCAGCTGGGTCAATAAACCTCCAAGGGAAGATTCCAGGCACCGCAGGCTCTGCTGAAAGCTTCGGGCAGCCTGGGCCTGCGTTCCTGCTTTCCAATATTGAGGGTTTCGGCAGCTGATGCGGTATGAGCATCCCCCGAGCAGAGGGAGGAGCAGAGCCAGCACCCAGCTGTGGGGTCAGCCCACCTCCCCAGGCAGCAGCACCCCTGCACACCCCAGCAGCAGCGGGGAGCTGGAGGGACACAGCCCCGAGGCAGCCCAAGTCCTTCGGGAAGTTCCTCCCTAATCCC
This sequence comes from Malurus cyaneus samueli, assembly GCA_009741485.1. Taxonomy (NCBI): domain Eukaryota; kingdom Metazoa; phylum Chordata; class Aves; order Passeriformes; family Maluridae; genus Malurus; species Malurus cyaneus. The sequence continues at coordinate 8,000,235 of CM019230.1, forward strand.
CAGCACGTTGTTCCCGGGACAGAGTTTAGATTCCCCTTCATTCACTATTTGTTAGCAAAGCTCTGCGTGTTCCTGCTGCCAGAGCCCGAGGCACTGAAGGGACAATAAGCAAAGTTTTCCCATTAGCAGGCACAAACCGCGTTTCCTGCCCCAGACCTCAAAGGTGCTGAGCACAAAGCAAGGACAAGGGGGAGCTGCACGGCCCCTGGAGCACAAACCCCACTGCAAAGCCCCCACAAAGCAGCGCTATGGACAAGCTCCTGAGGCTGGGGAGGAAGGGAAAACTCCGGGGAAGCATGGAGAAAGGAAGAAGGAAGAAGGGATAGGGCAGCATGAAATTAAGGTGCCAGATTTTAACCCATCGAGAGCCAGGTGGGCAGCAAGGACAAAGTGAAGGCACAGTTCCTTGCAGGACAGATCACCAGGAGGCACTCAGAGAAATGAATCCAAGCAATAATTAATGCAAATGAACTTGACATGCACAAAACCTCCAGGTAGCTGCTCTCATTCAGAGCTGCAGCACTCATGAAAATTTGAATGGATTCACTTTGGAGGTGCAGCTGTGTGTCTGTAAGCAGAGCTCACAAAGCACTAACAGGGAAATCATGGGGTGTCTGTGTTTGAGAGAGGGGTGCCTTCTTGGGCTTCAACACCCCCAGGGCTGACTTTTGGGAAAGCCACAAGGAGAGGGAAGAGGCAGGAGCAACTTCAATGAAACCACTACTGCCAGCTGTAAAAATAACCCCAATTTCCATTTGCAAACCATGATCTGACACACAGCAGGAGCCTCGCTGGGCTGTCACAGGGCTGGCACAGGGTGCACACACTTTCCCTCACACGTTTGGATATTCCAGCCAGCAGGAAGCACTGCCAGGTGAAGAGAGAGCAAGGAAGGAAATCACAAAGATAGAGCCAAGCAGGCCCTGCTCCGGGCTCAGCCTGAGCCTTCTCTCTCACACACCTCTCGAGGCTCACCCAGCCCTTTGCCAAGCCACAACCTGCTTGCTGGGCATGAACACAGAAATTACAGGGACTGTGGCTGTGTCACAGAGCCCAGGACAGCAGTGGGCACCCAGGAGGGGCTTTAGGACTGCTGACACCGTCACCAGTCACAGCAGTGGCCACCATGGTACAGACACCTGCAGGTATCCCCAGTTCGATCTCATCTGCAATTCCTCATCTGCCTCTCCAGTTTGATGCTGGGATTGTGTTCCTGGGGCATTTCACCTGGCAGCAGAGCTGTTTTCCTTCCTGCCTCGTTCAGTGCAGTCCCTCAGTCACAGAGCACTTCCCCCAGGGTTTTAACACATCATCCCACAGCCCCAGCCCTGAGCTGGAGATGATCAGTCCATTCAGGGGTCAAACTGCCCTGGTGGGCAGCCAGGGCTGGGGAATTGGCCTCTGCCCACAGGATCAGGGACACCAGGCTTAGAGGGCAGCAGGGAAAGCTGAGCAGCCGTGAGCTGGCCTGCCAACGTGCCCAAGAGCAATTTGCAAACCGGCATTTCAGCAGCAAAAAGATGAATAAAATAAACACCGGGGAGAGACTCCTGCAGTCAGCGGAGAGAAATGTGGCCACACACAGTTACTGAGGCACACACAGAGCACACAGGAGTAGGGCAGGGCACACAGCAGCCCTCTTTCCTTCTCCATTCACCTTCCCCCAGTTCCTCAGTGAACAGGGAGCCCCCCTTGCCAGGTGCTGCACTCACACCCTGCACAGCTGTCCCACTGACACCACAGAGTGTCCCTTCACCCAGGAGGGTCCCCTCCACTGCCCCTCAGCTCCTGCCACAGGCACCTCTGCTCAGCCACATCCCAGCACAGGGCATGGCTGGGGCTGGCTGGGGTGATAATGCATTTCTCTCTCAGCACTGTTTTACTTTAGAGAATTTGGGATATTTTTCTCCATCCTTCAAAAGGGAGCTGAGATAAATGAAATAAACCCACACTGCACTGCCATTCCTCTTCCTTTCTGTGCTGTACCTGATATCAGGCTTTATTGAAAGGGCTCTCAAGGCTTCCTCCAGAGATGTCTGGTGCTGAGGTGAGAAATAACCTCACTCTAGGACTGCTTCTACACCTCGCTCTGCTGCACTTCTACATTTCCTTTCCTCGGGGAAACCCTGTGGACCTTGCCAGCCCTCATCAACAAATCCGTATCACACTCCAGTGGGGAAAATTGTTCACTTAGAACAGTCAGCAGCTCAAGCCCCCAAACATTACAGAGCCCAGGTCATTTCTGAGACACTGATTTGTATTTTACTCACACCAGAGCGCACAGAGGCAGGTGCTGTTTGAAAAGAATCGAGATCTACCTCCCCACCTTGGTATTGAGCAGCCTTTGGGGACTCAAGGAGATTGAACAGGGGACTGGAGATGAGCCAGGGCTGTTGTAAGGGAACAGGACACACAGCACCCAGCCCAGCAGCATCCTGGCCTCTCTCAGTGTGCACTCAGGCCCCTGGGCTCCCTCAGCCCTGTGAGTAACGCAGAGCTCAGTGGAAGCACGTGGGAGCCTCACAGGGAGCTCAGAGCACACGTGTCAGCGTTACACAAGTGCCACGTGTGTCCGTCTGTGCAGGGTCACACACCTGAGCTGCCAGCAGCCCTTTCCCTTCTCCTTTCTGGAGCTGGCCTCACCTGCAGAGCTGCAGCAGGGGCTCTCCAGGCTGCTGGGACCCAGGGCACCCTCTGCTGCTTCCCTCCCCAGGAGAAAGGACGTGTGTGACACAGGGGACACGTGTCCAGCGAGGGTTTGTCACCAGGGAGCCCGAGGGGAGCGGGTGGCGTGTGGGGACACTTTGGCAGGACAGCTGCACAGCTGGGGTGGCTTCGCTTGGGTGCTGCACACAAAGGGGAATAGAGGCTGCCCAAAGAGATCCGTGTGACCTCATCTGAGGACACATCCCCACCATGAGGCTGCAACCACAGGCTCCAGTTAACCCCTGAGCTGCTGCAGCGCTGGGAAAGGCTTGTCTGTGCTAAAAACCCCAAATCACAGCACAATTAGGGCTGGGAAAGAACACATTTTTCCCCCAATATCTCATCTAAACCACCCCTGGAGCAACTTGAGGACATTTCACCACACACCAAAGAGATGCTGACATCACACTGCAGGGAGAAGCTGTGCACCCTCCCAGCTTCCAGCTGCATTGCCAGCCTGGGTGCCAGCAGGAAGGTACAGACACATCCAGGACCCAGCCTGGATGCCAGCAGGAAAGTAGAGACACCTGCAGGACCAGCCTGGAGCCAAGGATGCCACCAAGAAAGTATAGAAACATCCAGGACCCAGCCTGGGTGCCAGGACGCCAGTGGACAGTTACAGACACATCCAGGACCAGCCTGGAGCCAAGGATGCCACCAAGAAAATACAGACACATCCAAGACCCAGCCTGGGTGCCAGGATGCCATCAGGAAGGTACAAACACCTCCAGGACCAGCCTGGGTGCCAGGACGTCAGTGGGCAGTTACAGACACACCCAGAACCAGCCTGGAGCCAAGGATGCCAGCAAGAAAATACAGACACATCCAGGACCCAGCCCGGATCCCAGAATGTCAGTGGGCAGTTACAGACACCTGCAGGACCAGCCTGGAGCCAAGGATGCCACCAAGAAAGTCTAGACACATCCAGGACCCATCCTGGGTGCCAGGATGCCATCAGGAAGGTACAAACACCTCCAGGACCCATCCTGGGTGCCAGGATGCCAGCAGGCACCCTCAGACAGATGCAGGACAAGCTGAGGAGCTGGACCCAGGTTTTGCAGGAGGTTGCCAGCCTCAGTTTGCCCAGGCTGCCACAGGGAGGGCTGTGCTGTGAGTGGCAGTGCCCACATCTGAGCTGTGATGTGTGACAGTTGTGACAGCACTGCCCTGAGGACAAAGCCCTGGCACACCTAATGGTTGGAGAGCACTCTGAATTCGGTTATGTAACAGCATCAAGCACGCTCCACTGGGGAGCCCCCGGCTCCTGGCAGCCCTTTTGTTTATCCCCACTGCTCTGGGGAACCCACAGCCTCACATAAACCAGTTCCTGCACTCATCCTCTCACAGACTCCAGGCACGGAGAGAGGAGATGGCCCTCAGGGCAAGGAACTAAGTCAAGAGATGGAAACAGCAGGAACTGTTGTCACATCCACTATGAATTCAGAGCATCCCAAATTAGTGAGCCCTGCTGAAATCCCGCTGTGCCTGTTAAAGCCACGATGCCAATTTAAACTGTGCCCACAGCTATGTGTGTTCAGCTCTTCCACCCACCTGGCCTCACATCTTCCCAGTTCAGTGCCCAAGGGGAAGGATCCCGGGGCTCACAGGCAGGGCTCAAGGCACAGCTTTCAGGTTCTCTGCTGCTCTGTTTCCCCCAGCTATGAAACAGGAACATCCATAACTATTAAAGGGAAAATGCAAGCCTTGGCCAGGGAAAACCCAAATAAAATGGGAATTATCTGTGCCCCTCTTGTTGAAATTTTTATGTAAGACTATGATATTTTCATTTTTATTAACCCCAGGTACCAGAGACCTCCTGGGTGTTCCGGGCAGTGTGGCAGTGCAGTGACATCAGGATCAGTGGGGTCCTGGAGCTTGTGCCCTGAGCAGAAATTCACAGGCTCGAACCATAAACTTTGAACCACCTCCCTCCTCCTGCATCTTTCCTCTCTCCTTCTGCATCTTCCCCTCTCTTTCTGCATTTCCCTCTCCCTCTCCTCCTGCATCTCCTCTGCATCTCCCTCTCCTCTGCTCCCCCTCTCTCCTCCTCCATCTCCCTCTCCTCCTGCATCTCCCTCTCCCCTGCATCTCCCTCTCCCCTGCCTCTCCCTCTCCCTCCCTGCATCTTCCTCTCCTCCTGTGTCCCCACCCCGCACTGGTTCACCCACTGTGGCTTCTGGACCATCCACCAACATCCACATAATGGGTGAACAAGGGGCTTGAATTGGTGCAAATAACTTCTGGCACGGGATTCTCCCACTTTTCACCCAAGAGAAGCATTCAGACATCTCATCTCAGTATGAGATGTGCTGTCCCAGCTAATGTTTCGTGACCCCAGTGAGCGCCCCTTTCCAACACAACCCAGAGAGCTGGCCCTGACTTCCTGCCTCTCCAAATTATGCCCTGCATTTCCAAAAAGCGCCGAGACAAGTTGTGGCTGATCCAGAGCCAGCTGCTGACGAGGCACAAGCGGGGCGGCCGCGCTCTTGGTTTTTGGATGGAAAAGCCCTGCCTGCCCCTGCTCCAGGCAGCCTCATAGCCACACAAAGGCTCAAACAGGAAAGCTGAGGCACCTGCTCCCCTCCCACCCCTTTGGGACCTCTCGTGAGCAAAGCACCTGAGCCACAAACAGCGCTGGGCCAGAGCAGCGCTGCCAGAACACAGCTGGAAGGCATCGTCCTCCCTGCCTTCATCTACACACAAAAATACGCTGCTGTAGCTAAATCAGTAAACTCTACCTTTCCATGGACCCTCTCCTGCATTACCCTTGCCAGGGAAGTTCCTTCCTCTTTAGCAAAAGCTGAGTTCTGGGCTGGAAACAAATCAAAGAGCAGAGCACAGCTGGCTGCCCAAGAGGAACACGATCCCAGTTCCTTCCACTCCAGCTGCTCTGGGCTGTGTTCTGGCTGAGTGAGGAACACACCGCTGCTCCACACGGCAAATGTCAGCAAATATTTCTCTCCCTCCAATTCATCAGGTACTGCTGCAGGAAAATGGAGTGGGAGTAACTTCCCCGGCATGCCATTCCTAATTCCTGCAGTCAGCATGCTGGAGGGAGGGGACACCAGAGGGACAGCCAGGGGACACCAGGGGACATCCAGGGGACACCAGGGGACATCCAGGGAGCACCCACCAGGCTGGACAGATGGGCCCAGGTGACTCTCATGAAGGTCAGCAGGGCCAAGGGTGACATCCTGCACCTGGGTCAGGGCAATCCTAAGCACAGGTTGGGCAGGGAAAGGATCAAGACTCATCCAGGGGAGGATTTGGGGTGTTGGTTGCTGAGAAGCTCCATAAGATCCAGCAATGAGAACTCCCAGCCCAAAAACCCAAAGGTGTCCTGGGCTGGAGGGCAAGAGTTGTGACCAGCAGGGATTCTGTCCCTGTGTTCCACTCTCCTGAGCCCCTCCCTGCAGAGCTGCCTCCAGCTCTGGGACCTTCAACGCACGAAAGACTTGGAGCTGCTGGAGTGAGTCCAGAGGGAACCACAGAGATGCTCCAAGGGCTGAGCCCCTCTACTCTGGAGCCAGGCTGGGAGAGCTGGGGATGCTCACCTGGAGAGGAGAAGGCTCCAGGGAGAGCTCAGAGCTCCTTCCAGGGCCCAAAGGGGCTCCAGGAGAGCTGGAGAGGCACTTCTGGATCCCACCTGGAGCTTTCCTGGGACTCCACAGCAGCTTTGTACAGAAGCAGCAACCCCAGAGCCTGAACTGCTGCTCACCGGGCAGCACTGGACACTGGTGCCACACAACCACTGCCAGAGGCTCAAGAACATTTGACTCACAGAATGAAGTTTCCAAAACAGCTCAGCATCAGTTCTGCAGGTTCCCACCCTCGCTGCACGTGTAGCCTGCCTGTGGACTCTCTGGATCCCCAGGGTTGGTGGCTGTGGAGATGCTCGTCACCCCTTTCTTTGTTTAGGGTGGCAAAGAGCCCAAAGCAACTGAGCCCTTCCTGCAACGCTTCACTTGCAAGCACTGCTCCATCATCCCAACCCCAATTTATCTCTTACAGGAATAAAAGCTTCTGGGTGCAAGGCCAGATGTGCACAGGGGAAAATTTGGATCCGAAACAAGGGGAAATTGAGCTGCAGTTATATGGAGTCATAAATATTTACTGCAATGTAAACCGAAGGACTGAACTGCTCATTTGATTTTTTAACTTGAAAAAAAATATATTAAAATTTACAAGCTCACTCAACAGAAAAGTGGAAAAGTATATAATTAGAGTCTAAGGAAAACAAGCTTGAACAAATGTGCTGTGTCTGTCAGTGTGGATTCCCTGCACCCCAGTTCCCTTTGGAGCAGCACCAATTGCCCCTCCTGTCCTCGGACGTGTGTGCATGAGAACAGGCTGTGCCAGGGCTGAGGCAGCAGCTTTGTTTGTGCATATGCACAAGATAAACACACACTTCAGCTCCAAACTACCAGCTCTGCGCTGGTGGCCGACTTTTGAAGCATCAGCTTTAAAACACAGCTCAGTTCTTGTGGCCTCTTGCTGTTGTGAAGCTTTCACACACAGAGATTCCCCCAAAATTATTGCTCAGCGCATTTTTGCTGCCACTTGACATCAGTTTGGGGCGCAGTGGCTGCTCTGACCACAGTTCCATCCTCCCACTGATGCTGGTGATGCTGCACATGGAGCTCCAAATGCCAAGCAGCAATTGTCCCAATATTAGAACCATGCCACGGTGTGCCAGCCCCTGTGACCCTCCTGTGTGCCACCAATTCCTGTCCCTGTGCTGGTCACCAGGGCTAGTGATGGCCAGGCAGGCAGTGCCACAGCTCCCAGGGTGTTTCAGTGCATGTTTAGCCATGGCTGATCCCCATCAGTCCCTGCTCCAGGAAGGCATCCCCAAGGTGGCTTTTTGCTGCCACCCACGCCGAGGGAAAAGCTGCAGAGCACTATTTTGATAAGTACATCTGGGAGCTGAGGCAGGATATGAGGGCTGAGAAGATGGACTGAAACAGCAAATTGAGCCTGGAGGGGGTAACTGAGGGACAGAGAGTGCAAGGGGACAGGAGCAGATAAAACCTGATAAAACCTGATAAAACCTGATAAAACCTGAACCAAGTGTGGCCAGAGCAGAGTGCTCAGGAGGTGAGTGGGGTTTGGCAGCTGAGAAAATGAGGCAGCAATGGCAAGGGGAGGTCACCCAGGCTGGAACCAGGGGATCTTTGAGGTCCCTTCCAACCCAGACCATCCCAGACATGGATGGTGATTCCAGGGCTCTGTGACATCAGAGAAGGGAGCACAAGGGAAGATCTCAACAGCAACAAAGCACCTGCTGATGGAGGACAATGTCTGGGATGTACAAAGCAGCTCGATGTGGTGCTTCCTGCAGGTGTTTGAACCAAGGAGCAGCACAGGCTCATCAGAGGGGCCAACACAGCCAGCAAAAGGGGCTGCCAGAAGCAAAAACCCAGAATTGAGCTGCCTCAGCTTCCTTTGGAGTATTTTAGAAGAGAACAGTGACATTTTTCACTTGCAGACAAGCACCAGGGACAGCCCCTGGGCAGCCCCAGCCCGTGTCACACACAAACAAACACAGCACATGGCCTCAGGTGCTCACAAGCCCTGGGAATTCTGCTGCTGCTTTCCTGAGGCTGGGAAACACCTTCTTCAGGAAAAACAAAACCTCCCACCTGCTTCCTTCTGAATCAGAAGCAGCTTCCAAAACATTAAGGTGCAATTAGGGCTGTAAATTTAGCCACAAGCACTCATAATCCATAAATCTGCACATCCAATAAAAAAATAATAACTAAGGAGAGTCTGAAATAGCTGCTAATGACCAAAGCTGGATTTCAACCACAGGCCACTCCTGCTTTCTGCTGCCATGTGTTAAGGCTCCTTGAATTGGGCTGGGACTTGCTAATTATTATCTCTGGACCCATTATACAGTAAGGAATATTTTATATTCTCTCTTTTCATAGTTTTCTTTTTTTCATTTTAAGGAAAATATATCCCGTGCTCTGTTTTTTTGCATGTACTGCTTTCTTTGCCAGCATAGAGAGCTCTGCATTTATCAGCAGCAAGCTTTGCCTTTCAGACCACGGCAGCAGATGTGGTTTCTGTTTCATCTCCTGCATTCCCTACGTTATCCTATTTTTTCAAAATTGGATGAGGAGGTTTTAAAGAGAGGAATTCACACACTCACTGGGACTGGTCTGGTCACTGAGCCTCCGAAGTCTCCCGCTGGAGGTCCGGGTGATCCCTAAAATAAGAAAAAGGTTTGAATAAAGGAATCTATGTGAATATGGAGTTATTTCCCTGCTGTCACTCTTCTTGTGTAGATCTGTCACTCTACTTGTGCTTCTGTTGTGAATCTGCTGTGTGCAATCACCTCTGTGATCCAAGGAGTGTTACACTTTATTTTAACCAAAAAACACCTGAGCAGAGACCTCCACCTTTTCTCGAAGGCATCAAACATTATTATTCAAACACCTCAAACCCACAAATGTATTTAGCGTTTCCAGAAACACCAGAGGGAACTTTTGAAATCATTATGAGAGACACTCACGTTCACCTCTCGCTCCAGGATATTTCATCCTAGAGGGAAGAGCAGCACTTCCCCAGACAGAATCCCTTGCTGGGAGAGGAGAGCACAAGAACTGAAGGATTTGCAGGTGCTCTGCACTCACAGAGATTCCTCTCTGGATGGATTCTCTAGGAATGGAGAGCACAGGAACTGAAGGATTTGCAGGTGCCCTGCACTCACAGAGACTCCCCTCTGGATGGATTCTCTAGGAATGGAGAGCACAGGAATTGAAGGATTTGCAGGTGCTCTGCGCTCACAGAGACTCCTCTCTGGATGGATTCCTGGGAATACATCGAGTGTGGGAACCCTGCTGTGGGGTCAGAGCAGCTGGAACATGGGATGCCCCTCCATCCTATACCCATTCCATTCAGCAGGAGCTCCCAGGTGCCTCCCAGACTCCAGTGGGACCTGCTGACTACGACAGCATTTCCAATCTATCAGCAATTTGTTTCATTTCTCTGCCATCCCAGCTGCCTGTTTGTAAAATGATGACTGCTGCAAAACTCGCTTCCCAGGAAGCTGAGAAACTCAGCAAGGACCTGAATTCCCCTCAAATTCCCCAGAATTCCCCTTTAGTTAAAACACAGCCATATGCTGAAGCTGTACATGCATCAGAGTCTCAGCTTATCTTCTTTTAACCACAATTAAAGTGGCCACAATAAATTCAATGAATAAATTCAGGTGGGATGCTGTATCATGAAATCCCCCCAAACATTATGATGTCCTGGTATGGAGATTCCCAGCAGGTCTGGCAGCTTTGGTGGGTCCTGCAGGAGGAGCAGGATGGTGTCCAGGATAGACACAGCTCCATCATCTCAGGCACAAGAAGCTGGAGCTGCCAATCCATGGAAGTTCCTCATCTCATCACAAACCCTGCCTTAGCCCACAAAAACTTTGGGTCAGCATTTCTACCTGCAAACAGGTAAAAAAGCCCCCAAAATTTGGGAATGGTCATGATGTTCAGTTACTTTATTTAAACTTCCCATCGTCTACCAGATCTGTTGGACAAGAAGGGATTAAAACAGCATCAATTTAAGCTGCAGCAGACCCCTAAACTGTGATTTGTAACATAGTCACAACCTTAGAAACCTTGTCAGCTGGAAGAGTGGATCATACAAGAAGTAAAATATATTCAAAAATAAAATTAAAAAAACCCAACATACAAACAAAAAAAAAAAAAAAACAAAAACAAAAACAAAAAAAACAAAACAAAAAACAAAAAACAAAAAAAAAAAAAAAACCAAACAAAACCAGGAAAAGTTTCCTACGTAGCCCTGGATACAGAGAGAGAAGGGAAAAGAGCTTTCTGGCAGCTGGACATGGAAAAAGCGCCTCATGCTCAGAACCCTGTGCTTGTGTATATATAATTATTATTATAATATATATATATATATGCACATGTGTGTGTTTGCTCTCTCCCTTTCCTTTTCTAACATAAAAAGTCTCTGTGCCTACAAGGTGATGTGGCTGAATTGCAGGGCTGGTCCTGGGAAAGGGCGACACGGGGAGAACCCATGGGCAGCACCACCCAGCTCTGCCCCCACAGAGCCAAAAATAGAGCCAGGACAGTCCACCCACACACGTGAATAGCCAGTCTGTCTGCTCGAGAGCTTTACCTGCTCTGCAACTGGGTGCCACACCCATCACCCGACCTCACTTTCCATTGCTGACAGCAGGACAAGGGCTGAGCTTCTGGGAACGTGTGTGTTACAACCAACATTACAAATTTTAAGCATATTTTTGCCATTAAACACAGTCCCTGAATCTTTTTCTTAATTATTTTCTCCTCTCTGGATGTCTATTGCTTATTCGGGTGCTAGCAAGAACAAAAAGCCATATTTCCTTTGCTGAGCAGATTTTTAAACAACTCTTCTTGAGCCATTCCCATCCTGGCTCTGCTCCGTGCAGGGAGGGAACACCTCTCCCTGTGTTCCCTCCACACAGGCAAGGTGCAGTGTTGAAATCCAGCTCCCAGAACTGCTCAAAAACCAGAGAAAATCATGTCTTATGGGTGGCAGGCTGAGGAATGCAGATACGCAGCCATGCTGAGCTGGTTAGAGCAGCCTTTCATGTTCAAAGGCTTCATTCAGTCTGCGGCAGAGCGGGACGGAAGCGGAGCGAGGAGCTCACAAGCTTGGACAGGATCGTGGATAGGAAATAGGATTTATTCCCTTCAGCAACGACGGCAGTGGAAAAACACACACAGGGCTGGGAGCAGCCACACAGCCATCGGAGCATCCCGGCCCTGGCTGAGCCTGTGGCTTTTGTGCAAACCTTTCTGAGGATTTGTTTGTGTGCCCTGTCTCCCAGGTTTTCTCTGGGGAGCTGGAATTACCGTTCACACCCTTTTCAAAGGGGTGGAAAAGCTGAATTGATTTGCTCTGTGTTGGAGGTAGCGTTAGGAGGAGGTTTTTTTCTGACAGCTGTTGCTTCACTGCCTGTTAACAACATTAATAATACATAATAATGCTGTTAATCCCCTCTCAGACAAAGGGAAAATGAGGAGCAAACACAAAATCCGTCCAGGCTGACCAATAACTTAACAGAAAATCTGGAAAGAGGAGGGAGAGCTGCAAAGTCTGAGCCAAGTTTGCTCTCTGTGATGCCCCACTGCCCCTCCACAGCCTGGAAAGCAGATAAACAGCAGGGAAACCTGGCAGCCTGGCCTGGCAAGGAGAGAAGATCTGGCAAAAAGTAAAATAAATAATGAGAAAGCAACAGCTAAAATGATGCTGCTGTGAACACACTGCCAGGAAGCCGGGGGAGAGGGCAGGACCAGGGAGCATCAGCTGCTGAGTGTCTGCTGGGGTTTCCTCTATTTATAGCCCGGAAGCAGCAGTTTGAGCCCCAGGTTTGAGCTGTAAAATGGAAATGAAACATTTTCACCGCAGACACGGTGTCTGAGAGCCTCCCCTCCCCGTGCTGCTCAAATGCCCTCAAGCCACGCTGGAAATGCGTTGCACGGGACTAAGAGCTGTAATAATGCAGTGTGCTTTATTTAGCTGAAATTGGGAATTCTTCCCCTTGTTCCCAGCAGAACGAGCTCAGAACGGAAGAGTCCAGCAGTTAAAAGTCAGTCATTCCAAGAGCAGCTCATTCAACCTGGCGGATGTGCCTAGGCAGGACAAAGCCCGGCTCAGCCTCACCTTGGCTAACTCCCTGAGCAATATTTTTTCACGTTTTATAATCGATGACTAATTCCCTCCAGATCCACAGGCCGGGGCTGTACAGCTCGGCAGAAAGGCAGAAAGGCAGCAGCACCCAAACTCTCTGGACTTCACTGGAGTCTCCTTCACAACCAAGAATCACTCCTACAGCCGTGTCAGTGCCAGGCTCACATTTAAATCACTCGCTCCAGACAGTATTGGACCGAATTTCCTGCTGTTTCATGCTTCTTGCAGCTGCTGATGCAACACATGATGGATGCAAAGCATTCCAGCAGTGAACCAGGAGCACCTTCTGGTGCTCACCCTGATGCAGGAGATGCAGACAGTGCAGGGCAGCAGGGGGATGGAGCTCAGCTTGCCTCGAGAAATGTCCTGTGTGCCTTTTCTAACTGAGCTGGCTGAACCTAGAGCTAACCAGGGAACTGCCAGAGATGTTCACCTCCAACAAAGCCAACATGTGCATTCTCCAAAACACCCTGGAGTTTTTGGATGATGCACCCCAAACCTTCTGGGTGCACACAGCAGTGATGAGAGAGCCCACGTGAGATTGATTTTCTCCTCACAGTGAGCGATCCATGCTGCTGCACTCACGTGATGTAAAATTCAAAAGGACAAACCAGCAATTCCCATTATCAACAGAACCCACACAGAGAGGACAAACAATGGAGGATGCAACTCAGGAACTCGCTCTCTCCACGCAGTCCAGCAAAAAACAAAAACCAAACAAACAGAAGAACCCAAGCCAAACAAGGGTGGTGATGGAAAGGGACGGGCCAGAGGCAGCAGGAGCCACCCCACACTGTGCTGGAGTCAGCAGAGCAGCACCAGCTCCTCTGAGCAGCCAGTGTGACTCTTGCTTCTGTTCCATGTGTTTCCTGCAGGGTCTGAGGTCAGGTTCCTCCTGCACCCAGCCCGTGTTTCCTGCAGGGTCTGAGGTCAGGTTCCTCCTGCACCCATCCCATCCCAGCTCAGCAGGGCACCCAGACAGCGCTGGAGATGTCTCCATCCAACAGCAGCTTCCTCCTCTGGACACATGCACATCCTGCCTTCCTGGGGCACACAGCTCTGGGCTGGATCATGGAGTGGAGCTCAGGGTGAGGGTGGTGGGGACTCTTCAGCCCTTCAGGGGTGTTACAGCATCCACACACCACAGCAGCCTTTGGAGCCATGGCCAGGAGAGCTGAACCCCCAGGGCAGGAGCTGCACCCCTGGGCACTGCAGGCTCCCTCATCCTGTCCTGCCTGCTGCCATCTCCTCCTGTGTCAGCCTGGGAGGATACAAAGGAAGCAAGGATGGTGCTTTGCCCTGCTCAGGTGCCAGTGCACATGGCTGGGACAGTTTTCCACTCCCTGTTAGGATGTGCAAACCTATCACAATGCTCTCAGGACCGCACAGGATGTGAAATCTCTCTCCTTTACCCATTTCACAGGTGTAGTGGGCAGGAGAACTGACTTCAGCAGCTGCATTTCATCCTGCTTCCCCCAGACAGGCTCCAAAAGCTCCAGGAACACAATAAACAAATTGAAAAAAAGGTGACTGGAGAAGATCTCACCAGTAACAAGGCCTGGAGCTGTTAACAGGAGGAAAATCCACCCATGGGCTGGTCCACACTGCACAATCACTGCCTCAGTGCCTTCTCAGACGCTCCAACTGCTGGAGGTTGAGCTTTAACTCTGACACAGGATACAGCCCTGGCAGGTACAGCCTGCATATGGAGGGGTCACTGCATTCATCTGGGGACACAGGGCCTCAGGGGAGCCAGGGACTGCAAGGCAGGGACATCTGTTTGCAGATTAGCAAAGGAAGAAGAATCTCTGCTGCTCTGAGTCCAGTGAACCACACAATTACAGCTTCTCTTCCATTAACTTGAAATCCACTTGCAACATTAACCTCAAAAGAAACACAGTCTTTTAAAAAAAGGGAAAAAAATCCATGTTCATTTCCAGTACTAATCAGAAACACACACTGAAGAATAAAAGACACTTTTGCAGATCCTGTGTAACAGAAACTCTTTACAAAGAAGCTGAGCACAGCGAGAAAAAGAAAAAAACCCCTTCAACACGAGTGCATAGTTTCATTCGGGATCAAACATTTCTGGCAGCAAACGGAGCTTTCACCAGGAGGGAGGGATGCTGGTGAGGGATGCTGGAGGATGGAGGGGTGCTGGTGAGATGGAGGGATGCTGGAGGATGGAGGGATGGAGGGATGCTGGTGATGGATGCTGGGGGATGGAGGGATGGAGGGATGCTGTGGGATGCTGCACTGATTGCAGACTCAGGAATGGTCCAGAACCTTCTCCATCACAGCCTGGGTGCACCAACAAGCTCTGTTCGGTTCAAAGGCTGAGCACAGCCTAAAACACCAGCAACAGCGTCTCTCACATGGGAGCTGGGGCCAAACAACCCTGCTCATCAACACATGGAGCTGTGAGTTCACACACAGCAAGAGCCCAGCCCCAGGCTGGCTGTCAAATCACACTCAAGGAAACCACAGGAAAATCAGCGTTAGCTAGATGCATCTATTCCTACCACAGCACTCTGCTTTTGGCAGGTGCAAAAATCATTCTAACACTGAGAAAAAAGTTCCAAAAAGCCTGTGCTAATGATAGGAGGCAGTGAGAATTAAGCCTCAAGGTTTGCAATGTTAGAAAGGCTTCCCCAAGGCCAGCAGTGCTCTGGCCACAGCAAAGGGCTGTGTTAGGTGGAAGAACCAGTCCTGCATGTGGTGGCAGAGGGTGACAGGGGACACAGCACTTTAACCTTGGCTCAAATCAAGGCCTTGATTCAAATTGTTAACTCAAATTAAACTGCAGTAATTCTCAGGAAATCAATTGCTGCATCCATAAAGCTTAAGGCCAGAAAATTGCCTTGGCTGACCCACAAAACCCACAGCACACATTTTTATTGGGTCAACACAAATTCAAACTCGTGCTTGAACGAAGTATTGGCTTTTTTGGAGACGTTCAAACTCAATGTCAAGATTAAAACACTGGAGTGATCTCAAGTCCTTTGGCAAGTTGTTCAAGGGGTAAAATGGCCTTCAAACAATGCAGGGACTCTCCCTTTTCGCCATGAGCTTATTCTGAGGTGAGTAAGCTCAGCCCTCAGATATTCACTCCATAGAAATAACGAGATCATTTCACCACCCCTCCTAAAGATCATCTGTTCTTTACTGACCACAAATTCCTCACAGCTGATACTCATTCAAAGATACGCTGGACAACCATGAAAGCACTAAAAAAAAATTAGCACAAGCAGTTTTTCATATGAAAAAGTGTGTTAGTCATCATCTGTGATCCTTCTGGCCGGAGAGTTCCAGTAATCCGGGTGGGCAGCAGCGAAGGTGCCACGTCATCACAGCACATGACTTGTGCAAATGCATATTCACAACACCACAGAATTTCTGTGTCCACAGAAATTGGAGGGGCTGCAAAAACGGGCCTTTTGTGTGTGTTGTCAGTGCTGCTGGCTTAGGGGATCCTGTAACTCAGCAGCAGGAGGCGAGGGAAAAGGATTCATGTAGGAATAGAAAACTGCTCTTGTGAAGCTCTGCTGGTTGGGGACAGACCTGGTAACCACTGTCAAGTGTGAAATCCCTCCCAGTTCACAGCTGATGATGACCAGATTTCCAGAGAGGTCTTGTCCCTCTCAATTTCCCCCTCTTCACCACAGTCCTCACTTGCTCACACTCCGCATCTGCCCAAATCCGAGAGAGAGAAGCAGGACCCAAGAAGTGGAACTCAGTGAACAGTTACCTTGTGGATTTTCACCAAACCAGGGGAATTTGAGCTTGCAAAGCCATGGCAAGAGCAGCTTGGGTCTGGTCCCCTCTGCTCCTGCAGAATCCCAGCAGAGGTGGGAAGAAGGCAAAGCACCTGAACCTGTCCAAGCTGCAGCCTTGCTCAAAGAAGGAAATAATCCAACTCTTACATTAACCAGTGCCACGAGGGCTTCAGCAAGCTAGAAATGTGTTAGTTAATTAACACTAATAACACAAGAGTCCCCAGGAGCCTGAATGGACAGCACGCAGAGCTCTATGGAAACAGAGGAAAAACAAATAATCACCACTGATCCTTTGCCTTCCAAACCCCTCCAACATTTACAGCTTCCAGGCTCATGAGTGCACCTCACCTTCTTGGGTTCATCTGGCAATGGCCATGGATTAGCTGGAGAAAACCACGGGCAGAGCTGAAGGAGGGGAAAGGAATTTTAAAACTGTGGTGTGGCATTTCCATATGGATCAAATACTCCAGAGCCATCCCACAGCCCTGCTCCCCACTCCCACAGGCCTGAACACTCTGCCTGTGACCACACAGGAGAAGTCCTGGTGCAAACTCCCCAACCCAGCATCCAGCTCTCTGCTGTGCTCCAGCACACGAAGCAGCAATGTGGTACGTCAGATTAAAACCAAAATAAAATGGAAAAGTTATCCTTGCTTAGATTTTAAACCAATTTCTTGCCATCTTCTTACAACCTCAACACAATCCATGTTTTGTTGTCAGCCCCAGGATTTGCTCAGTGACTGTTCACTGCTTCCCTGCTCGTTTTTCACACACACAGAACTCCCAAACTTGTGTTTCAGAGGGTCCCCCTGGCAACCAACACCACTGGATTTATCATGGGAGCCCTGCAAGCCTGGGGCTGCCATCGAGATGGAAGACAGACCCCTTCTGTTTGCCAGGCTCTGCAAGGCAAATGTTGATTTTTCCCAGAGAGGGGTGGGGGTGTACGAAGGAGAAAAGCTGAGAACAAAGAGGGAGCAGCTCAGTGGCCAAAGGGCAGCAGACGACAAAGGGCAGGGGTTAAGGGCTGCCCTGAGCCTGGCTGACCCACTGGGGGACCCACCAGGGTCCTTGTCAGAGGCGTGGCAGCATCTGGACATTTTGGAATGCTCTGTTCCAGAGAGCACTCACTCTCCAGAGCTGCAGGAAAAATGAGCTTTGGGGTTTGAGAACCAGTGTCTGACTCTGGAAAGGGAAAAACTCAGCCAGGGATTGTCCTTGGGTGCAAGTCCAGGTCTCAGTGTCCTTTCCTTCCTGCCCCATGAGAGATGCTCCCCTGCAGCCAGGGGAAGGAACCAGGAGCAGGTAAAGGAGCAGCCAAGGGGTGATGGTCACTAAATCCCTTCCCAGCCAGAAACACAGATGAATATTCACAGTCAAGATTCACAAACTGGCCACTCGATCAGGAACAAGCAGCCTTCAAAGAGAATCAAGATCAAGCAGACAATGGCCACTTTTCCCTCTGCATCAACCATCCACACAAATATTTATATTCTAAACATTCTTCAGCCTGCAAACTCTGCCAGAGCTCTTCCACCTGAGCAGCCCCAGTGCAGCAGCAGCCTGAACACACCCACTCAGCACCACAAACACCCAGCTCACACAGTGATGGGTCTGGATTTCTTGGCAAGTCCCCTGGGATGCTCTGACAATTGCCTGAAAGTCAGAAAGCCCAGGATCCGAGCTGTGGTTCAGGATCCAGCTCCCTGCATAGCCCTACACTGAAAAATAAAGCTCACAATGGCATTTTCTCCCTTGGGACATCACACATACACACTGTAACATTCATCTGTGACCCCAATCCCAGTCACATGTTGATTCTCTGTCCCTGTGAGCTGATCCTGCCCTGGGCAGATGCTGATGTGGGCAGGCAGGGAGGATCAGCTCAGCCATGGGGCAAAGCCAGCTGCAAGCAGAGGAGTCAGGAACTGCTCAGCCACCACCATCAGGACTCCAACATGACTCGCTGCACGTAATTTTCCTCCTCCACATTCTCTTCCCTGCCTGCAAAATGAGGTGTCAAACACTTCCCCTGGTCAGAGGAACTGCAGGGATATATTATTTAATGGTTTTACATTTTAGCTGTGCTTTAAAGAATGACTCAGTCACTATCTATAGATTCCTGAGATAATGTCCGCTGTCCTTAAATGGGAGAGAAGGGAAATTACAATTTGAAACTTCAATGAAGCCCTGGCCTCATACAATTGAGGGTTTTCTCCTATTAATTCTACCCCAGAAGTAGCCAAGGCAACCCAGTTTCATAAACTAATAACATTCTTTGGTGTTTTTCCTTGTATCTTACAATTATATTTAATAGTGGCTGCAGCAGGGAAGCTGGCAGGAAACTTCAGCCAGATTTAGGACATATTTGAGTGCCTAACACTGCAGATCAGCTTACACTGGGGTTTGCAGAAGTTCTTTTACAAACTGCAGCATAATTCTATCTGGATTTTGCAGGATGCTGCCCTTAGGCCATGATGCCACTAGTGCAGCTGATTTTGGGAGCACGGCTGGTATTTCTGTGGGTGTCTGACCTGGAGATGGAAGAGAGAGCTCTGCTGTGAGGGGCCAGTCACTCCAACTTCTGCCCCTCAGACTATCCCATTTAAACCATTTAAAGGCATTTAAGGAAGGCTCAGGCTCTCACTAGTCCCCATGGCCCATGCTCTGCCCCAAAATCCACCTGCTGTGTCCTGCTGCTGCACAACAGAGGCACCCAGCACAAAAACAGTAAGTTCATTTAAAAACAAGATGTAGAATCAATATGTAAGTGGTAAGATCTTATGGGCTGTCCTTTAAAATCTTTGTAAGGGACAATGGGTGGGCACTGATCTTTCCTCTCTGGTGATCAGTGACTTCAGGAAACATAAAAAGCTGTGTGAGGGGAGGCCTAGGTTGATATTAGGAGAAGGTTTTCACCACAGGGTATGGGGCACTGAACAGGCTCAACCCTGCCAGGGGTCACCAAGTGTTTGGACAATGCTCCCAGGGATGCACAGGGTGGGATTTTGGGGCTGTTCTGTGCAGGGACAGGAGCTGGACTCGATGGACCTTGTGAGGTCCTATCCCAGAATATTTTTTGATTCTATGAAAAAAGTAATTCTAGATGGAATTCTACCTTTCTGCTAAGGCTTGCACAGGAAAATTAGGAATGGGTTCATTTAAATAAAACCCAGATATAAAAACCACCCCTTGATGCTGGTCCATGATCACACACACTCCTCTCCAGGTACCAAGGGATCCCAAAGCAATTCCTTCTTCTGGAGGGTTTCTCCAGCTGCCAGTGAGGGAAAGGCAAAGCACCTGGCAAAGGCAGAGTGAAATCACTCCTGGCACAGGTGAAAACCATCCCAAGCCATGGAGCAGTGCCTGCAGCCTCTGAGGAAGCCTTTCTGTCCATAAAGAGGGCTCAGAGAGGAGGCACAAAGCCCATTCTGTGGTTCTGCTGAAAGGCAGCTTTGTGCAGGGCACATCGGTGTGACGGAGCGCTCAGCGACGCCCTGGGTCCCATCCACACCCAGCCCGGGTCACTCACCCCAACAATCCACATGTTCAGCCTCCACTGTGCAAACCCCTGCTGGGTGAGCCAAACCCCAGTGCACTGACCCCAGGCTGAGCCCCTGGGCTGTGCCCAGCAGGGATTTCCAGTGGGGTGAGGCTCCTGAACACCTTTGTGCCCTAAATAATGACCCACACATCAGGAACATGCCCTGGGGGTGGCACAGGCTGCTGCCAGCCAGGCTGGAAGGTGTTTCCCTGTCTGGAGGCTCCTGATGACCCCAGCACTGCTGTCAGATCTCATTCCATGAGCTGCCCTTTCACAAATGGCATCTCCTGCAGCCTGGGGACTCCAACACCCTCTGTCCAGAGGGGATCCATGGCAAGGCCACAACCCTGGGGAAATGCAAGCCTCAAACAGCGAAAATCTGTTTACTTTAGTGAACAAAAAGCTCTGAGAAAATAATTACAATTAAATACAAAAAGTCAATTCACAGAAACTGAAAACTAAAACCATTAAAAAACAAACAAAAAATTAACCAAAAACCTAAAAACTAAAATCTATTAAAAAATAATTAAAAAAAACCAACAAAACCCCACCAAACTTTACCCATTCTACACATTATATACAAATAAAAACTAATTATTAATTATTAAAATTCTTATAAAATATAGAACTTCTTTACAATAAACAACTTCACAAAAAACCCCAAAACAAAGTCCATGTATCAATCACCAACACATCCCTCCTGCCCAGACCCACCTCCACCCTCTGTACCCCTGGCAGGAGCATCACCCGGGCAGGAACCTCCCTCCCCTGTCCAGCCTGACACGGGGCCAAGGGAGGATGCTCTGGGGGGTGTCAGAATTCCAGCCTTATCTCCAGAGGCTGAGATCATGAGCAGAAAATGTTTCTGTGCTGTCTCAGCAAGCTTCCTGTTGGCACCCCTCTTCCTCTGCACTGAGGCACCTCTCTGTGAGTTCTGGAGAGCTTTCAGTGGTACAGATTGAATACATTTACCACCTCTGAGACATCAGATCTGCGACAGAGCCTGTCCCCAGCATGAGCCAGCCCTTCCTCAGCCAGGCCAGAACCAGCAGTCCCAGCTGCTGTTGGAAGCTGCTGCCACCCCAAGAAGTCAGCACTTAAAAGCCACCCTTTTTAGTGCCTGAAGGGAGGGTGCCCTGGCTCAGAACAGACTCTAAACTGTTTGAATCCTCATTCCAGCTGCACAGGAGCTGGGTTCTGTGGAGATGGAATCACTCCAGCCCCACATGGGGGGAATCATCTGCCTGGAGAGAGGCTGCAGGGACCAGCTCTGATTTAGAGACGCTTTTAGATGGCTCAACTCAGGCAAAATTAAATTCCACCTTGTTTTTTCCCAGGCCTCAGCCCTCTGTAATACAGGATATTAACTCCCTCAGCTTCAAGATAAATGTCTGAAAGAGAGTTGCCAGAATAGGAAGCGCTTTGGTTGTGTGCAGCCACCTGACTGTGCCCCAACCCGATGAGACAGAGCATTCCTCTGCCTTTCCCAAGCAAAATGCCACATTCATCCACAGAAAGAACCCCCTGGAGGAGCCCAGAGCCCACTGTAGGCTCTGCCCAGGTGATACAAGGGAAGGTCACTGCCAGACAGACCCATGAGAAGGTGACACCCATGTCCCTGTCAGCTGTCACCCTTCATGCCCTGAGCTCCTGTGTATAAACAAAGCACTGACCTCCAGGGCTCCTGGGCATCTGTCATCATCATTTTATTCCATCAGAAAGTGAAATTAAAAAAAGCCCTGCAGCTGAAACAGTGCTTAATCTTGCAAAGATTATGATGACATGATTTGAAGAGCAGAGGAGGCTGCTAAGCCCTCAAAGCAGAGGTCTCTACTTGGTTTATGGTTTTATTTTGCTCATAATCTGTAGGCAACAGGGCTTGGATGCTTCCAGGGTGTTCTGAGGGTTCTGTCAAGTTTTTAATCCAAAGCCTGACCTCCCAGCTGTGTTTTGACCTAAGGATAGACCATTCATTAACACAGAAATGGGAAGAGAGGTTATTAAAGATGAAGATGATCCCAAGTGAGGATGAAATGCTAGAGATGATTAGAATTAAAATTAATCCTGATAGAGTGGAAAAGGACAACAACCAAACAAAAAGAGGAGACTGAGAGAAGACCTCACTGTGGTCTTCAATATCCCCATGAGGGACAACACAGGGGCAGGTGCTGATCTCTTCATTCAGGTGACAGGAACAGGAAGGAAATGGCTGGAGCTGAGTCAGGGCAGGTTTAGGTTGGATATCACAAAAATGTTCTTCACCCAGAGGGTGGCTGGGCACTGGAACAGCGCAGTGGTCACAGCACTGAGCCTGTCTGAGCTCAAGGAGTGTTTGCACAATGCTCTTGGGCACAGGGTAAGGTTCTTGGGGTGTCCTGCACCGGGCCAGGAGCTGGACTCAATGGTCCTGGAGGGTCTCTTCCAACCTGGCATGTTCCATGAGTCTGTGAAAAAAACTCAGATAGAACACAGTGTGACCAGGCAAGGACCAGCACAAAGATTTGATTTACACACCAGACTCAAGTCAGTGGCCAGGGGAGGTTCCTATAAAAGATTCACATCCCACGTGGGCCGAATTGCCAGGCTGTATCATCATCAATTCCGGGAATGGCTCAGAGTGACAGCAACTCCAGGCAGGTGCCTGTAAACGTGGGATGGAGCTGCCTGCAGAGCGAGGGCTGGGAGCAGGCTGTCAGAACGGGGTGGGTGACAGGAGCAGCAGCAGCAGCCAGGCCCAGCCCCAGGAGATGCTCTCCATGAGAGCTGTTCCTTCATAAACCCCTCCTGGGTGCCTGGCGGGGACAGGGGGGCTGCAGGTGCCGGGCAGAGCAGCCGGGGCCAAGGCTCTGTTTACACCGAGCCAGCTCCTCTCTGGAGCTATGCTGAGCTCCCCCAGTTCCTGTTTCTGGGGTTCTGCCATGGCCCTGAGCACCCTGAGCTCCCCCAGCTCCTCTCTGGAGCTATGCTGAGCTCCCCCAGCTCCTCTTTCTGGGGTTCTGCCATGGCCCTGAGCTCCCCCAGTTCCCCCAGCTCCTCTCTTGGGGCTCTGCCACAGTCCCCAGCTCCCCCCAGTAGAATCACCCAGCACAGAGAAAGTGGCCACACGAAAGGTGTCCCAGTCCCTGCCCGGCCAGCCCCACTCCCTGCATCCCTTCTCCAGCCCCACTGATGCTTTAATCCAGGCCTACCGGTGCATTGAGGGCAGACAAAGCCTCCTCCTGAGGCTACACCCAAAATGAACCCCGAGTCACGAGATCTTCCCCTTTTGTAAGTTCTCTTATTAACATTTCGGGCCCCAGTTCTCCAATGACACCTTCAGGTGATGATGTCAACCACACCAAACTTGCTCCCCCCAATTCATGTTGTTCATATTTTGGGGCTCTGAGGCAGCAAAGTGCCCTTGGATTTCAGGCTCAGAGAGGAATTGCTTTGTCTAAAGATGGGAGAGCAGGAGCTTTAGTGCTGTACACTAGAGAAGTACAAGAATACAGATACATGAAAACATAGAAAGTAAAAATCCTTAGGCATCACCACGAGTGGCACAGCCTCCTGGAAGTGCCCCACTCCCTGCCCCAGCGGGGTTTTGCTGTTCATCTCCGAGCACCTTGGACCGGGAGTGTTTGCTCGGAGAGGAGCACAAACAAACCCACCCGCAGGAGCCGTGCACTGCAGAAATTCAAACACACTCAGCTCCAGGTGGGGAGCAGGAGAGTGTGAACAGCCCTGGGTAAAGCCTGTTTGGGCAGCCCCCAGCCCACCAGGAGGAGGGGGTGAGCAGGGAGGAGAAACACCACCAGTCCTGGGTACCTGGGGACATCTGTGCCAGAGCAGCTTCTGTTTTCCACCCTCTGACCCACACTCTGTGCACACCTGAGCTGTGGAAACGCTTCTGAGCCCTGTGCACCTGCCAGGGACAGCCTGTCCATCACTTGGAGAGGCTCTGGATACAGAACTCCTGCCACAGGGCTGGGAACAAGGACACTGCATATTTTCACCCAGGACTATGGTCAGGTTTTGCCCCTGGCTCAGCAGGAGCTGTGACTCTGCCCTGCACCAATCTTCCAGGTCCTTCTGCTATGTTACAACCTCTGCCAGCAGAAGCCCAAAAATCCTCCACAAAGGAAGAGGCACAGCCTATAAAAGGGTTTAATGCAAAAACTTACAATAAAAGCACCTAGCACACTGCCATGGGAGGCTTTTCTGGCTCAGATCCATTCCCACACTCCTATTCAGGGCACAAAGGACATGAAAGGCTCAGTAAGATCTGAATATTAATCCATACACGTATTATGAAACATCTTTTACTATTCCCTCTCCATCACAGCTCAAGAACAGGGTGCTCACTTTTCCCATGATGACCTCTAAAAACTTCAGAGCCAAAAACACAAAACAACCACGCAGCCACAGACAGCCTCCTCCCCTCTCCCCACCACGTGCACTGCCCTGAGATGTATTTGAAAATATTGATGAATGATGATTTCCTGGACAGTGGCTGGTCCATGAAGGACCATGCAGAGCAGTTCTGCCACGGAGGAAGGTCTGAAAGCTCCACAGATGGATCAGACTCTCCAGGGCTGAGCTCATCCTTCCCCGGATGAACTCACTGCTCCCGCCACTGACTGCAGCAATCAGCTGTCAGACCATCTCACATCACTGCTGGGAGGTTTATCTGACAAAAACCCACCACGGGAAATAACTCACAGCCTCTTGCTGCAGCTGCCAAGCGGGATGAGGAGACCACCCAAGCCATGACATCCCCGAGCAGCCACAGCACCGAGAGCCTGGCCGTGCTGTCAGATGTGGGAATGGGCAACTGAGGAGTCTCACTTGTCAGAACAGCAATTTGGGAAAGCGTTTACAGATGCAGATGGAGCTGAATGGAAATTAATGTCAAAGGGTAATTAGCTGCAGTAATGCCAGTCCTTCAGGTTGTGTCTGAGCTGTTCAGTAAATCCTCAACAGCTCTGGGAGTCATAACTCACCTGCTAAAAAAATCGAATAAATTAAAAAACAAGCACCTGAAACCCTGTGGGGTGGTGGTTCTGGCACAGTCCGGGCACAACTCTAACTCACATTTCCCAGTATCACAACCAATGTTATAAAACATGCTCTAAAACACATCAAGGCAGGACACCAGAGGGGAAAAATCCCTCCACCAGGCAGAGAGGGCTGCAAGAGCACATGATAAAGGGCTGAATTTAAGGGTTTCACAGTGTTTCTAGCAACTGACCTCAGACAAGGGCATTGCAGCACATGTGACTTCTTCCACTGAGCGGACACTGAAAATCAGTGAGCATGAAAACCTTCCCCAAAGCAAAGAGGATGAGGAGAATTAGGCTTGGACTGGCGACATCATCAACTTTCAGTTGCTTGCTCAGAAGCTTCAAATTAAATTCCACGCTGGCAAAGGATTACGTTACATCCTCATTCCTTCTAATTAAAATGTACCTAGATTTTACTTTTAAGTTTAAGATTTAATTGAAAGTCCTCTTGGAAGGAAGATGGAAGTTGAAAATTAGGAGAGCAAAGCCTCTCTGATGCCCCCCATCACAGACCTGGCATGATGCCTAAATCCAGCTACCTAAAACAGGAGCTGGACAAAATTCAGAGAATAAAAGCAGTTCTGTTGATTTCAGGGCCTTCAGGTGCATCCAGGGCAGTCCCAGCCCAGCCAGGGGCTGCACCCACAATGGACAATGGCTCACGGCTTTTTCACCCTTTCTCACTTTTGTCCATTTGCACATCGGGGCTGAATCCTCCAATTGCAGCTGCAGCCAATGCAGTCAAAAACTCCAACTTGGCTCCCCCAATTCTCTGTTGTTTCCATCTCTTGGTTCTGGCACAGGGAGGTGTCCTTGAGTTTGGGGCTGCAGAGGAATTGTTTTGTGTAAAAATGGGAGAGCAGGAGCTCAGCACTGTCTGTGGAGTCTGGAGTTAAACACTGAAGAATTCCAGGGGTACAGAGACATGGAATTAGAGAAGCTGAAATCCTAAGGGATCAAACAGGCTGGGGGCTCCCACCAGCTGGGGTTGGTGCAGCCCAGAGCTGGGCCTTTCCTGCAGGTTAAACAGAGCCTCCAGCCTCTTTAACTCCCTGAACAACCCCCTGCCACCTCCCTGGGCTGTCCTGATCCTCTGCCCTGACTTGTCCTGCTCCAGGATCTGTTGTTGTTGTCAGCAGCTCCTCTTGGTACGTGCCCAGGCACTCTCAGCTCAGCACTGAGTCAGCCCCAGCAGCAGCAGGGCCGGGGGCATCTCCTCCTCGCTTCCTTTGTTTATTCTGTCCATGACACAAAGCTGCAGGCCATCCCCATTCCATGGATAACATCAGGCCAGAGCACACAGGACCGGCTGGCTCCCCACGTCCCAGTGTCCCCAGATTCCCTGGCATGGCCAGCACAGCCCAAAAGGGACGTGACAGCAAGGGGCCAGCGCGGTTCAGGGACCCTCTGTCCCCAGCAGCTGCTCTCGAGGCTGCAGGGAAAGCTGCTGGGTGCCAAACCCTTCCCTTCCCAAAGGGAGCCTCTTCATCCCCCTCTACCCTGGGAGATGGAGCCCAGGCTCAGCTATTCCCCAGAATAGCAGTACTCCCACTCCAGGAAATTATGGATTTTCTTGAGCATTGCTGTGACCTTTTTAATTTCCATTCTGCCTTTAGCTGTCTCCTCCCCTACACTCCTTCTCTAAACAAATCTCAAAGCTGTACAAAGTGTTTCCTGTAAATAATACTCATCTGGCATGGACAAAGGGAAGAAAAAAACCCTTTTGCTGCTAGTTCCAGCTTGCAAACATCCCTCCAGTTTAACTCCCATCTGCTTGACCCAGGAGTGACAAAGGCAGCACAGTGTCTGAGGGAAATGGAGGGGACAGTGATATGATCTGGACATCAGATTTGAACCTGAAATGAGAAATTCAGTTCATGGAAATAACTGATATTGTGCTTCAGAGAGTGCAGCATAGTGATCAATGTTAAAATTCAGGCAAGAACTTCCCAATGAGCCCCTTCCTCCCAGCACAGTCAGCTGTCCTCACAAGTGTCACAGTACAGGATAAAACCTTTCCTTGGCCAGGCTCTGGTGCCATCCCCCACAGGTGCCAAGCCCAGCTCTAGAACCTGAACCCCCTGAGCCCCGTGAGAGGCTCACCTGAGCAGTGAGTGACCAGCAGGAAGCAGCTCCCCAGGCTGGTGTGAGCTCCCTCTCAAGCACAAACCTTGGATGGGCGCCCTGAGCTGTCCCTGTCACCGGTCAGTCACCGAGGCCACCGTGGGAACGGGCTGGCTCACCCCCAGGGGCTGTGCTGCCTGTCCCCACACACCACAGCCTGGGCTCTGTGATTCCACAGCTCCTCCTGAGGATACCAGGGCCTGGCACGGAGGGGAACACCCTGGGGTGATGCCAAACACACTGCCAATGCCAGCTGGTGTCACCCCGAGGGACAGGTGTCCCCTGCAGGTCACCTCTGCCTGCTTCCTGTGAGCTCCCCGGCCTCACACATCTGTCCCACAAGTTACATCTTCACAAATCGCTGCAATACAAACCTTTCTCCTCTCCCACAGACTTTTCCTTGGATTTGGAACCCACCAAACCCCAGACACCCCTTGTCTAAGAGGCACAGGCTGGCCTCACACCCTGCTCACTCTCAGTGTTGCTTTTGGGATGTCCCTGCAGTGTCACCACACTTCTCCTTGCTCAGCCCAGGTGGTCACAGGAAAAGGATGGGTATTTTGGGGAAGCAGAAATCATCCCTCTGGGCCCCACAAGGCCTTTCATTATGCTCTGCAAATCTCTGAATGTTATGGTTTGTTATTTGTCTTTCTCCACAGGCTGGATTTCCCTGCTGCCCAGAATGATTTTCTAACAGATGTCGGGATGTTTTCCTACCTGGAGCAAAGCTCTGCCCCTGCCCACACATGCCACCAAGCCTGGAAGCAGCAGAGCACCCAGCCAAACCCATCTCTCTGATCTGGCCACCCCAGCACAGCCCAGTGTTGCCACAGGAGGGTTTTTCACAAGGTTCCATCAGTCAGCACGAGCCGTCAGAAACGTGTGATGGCACATCACATTGACATCCACAGCAATATATCCTGTCAGCAGAGCAGTGAAATAGAACAATTGTGCCTTTTGATTGGACTCCTCACGGCCCCACCTCAGCTTCTGCAGCAAGGAAATGCTGAGGAAAGCTTGCCAGGACTGATGCCAAGGGCCATCAGCAGCTCTGGGTGTCTGCTGTGGCACAGAAAGGGCTGTGGGGCCCTGAACAGCTGAGAATTTTCTGTCCAGGGATCGAGGAGCTCCCATCCACCAGAGACTCCAGCAATCTCTGACACTCAGGAAAATTACAGGCTTTACTACCACAAGAGAGGACAGGTGTATTAGCAATCTAATTCTCTGAAGAATACAACTTTTTCGTTTTTAAAAGCAGTCAGAGGAATGGTTAATGATTTTTAGGTATGAACTACACAGTGCAGAGCAGGGCAATGCTGCCTCTTGGTCACAGTAATAAGAAAATCAGAGATGTGGGGTGGGAGGGACATGCCTGCTTTTACCTGGGTCCCCCAGCACACTGGACAAAGGTACCCACTCTCTCGGGGCATTTTTGAATGTTTTTGCAGTTCAAACTACAATCCTGGGGCACCAGCCAGGGGGAACACCAAAAATCACTGTCCCATGTGTGCAGCAATGGGTGAGTGGCTCAGGCAGAGACAGAGCAGGGAGCAGCATGATGTCATAGATCAAGTGATTAAAAATAATAAAATTAATGAGGTGGGGGGTGGGGGGAACTTCAGACAGAATGTGTGAATGTTGTGAATGTGAGCAGGCACTGTGGCTGCTCCTCACTGCTGTACCTCACTGGAGAGAGATGGGCATAGACAAGTTGGAGTTGAAGTTGTCACAAAGTGAGCAAGTGTTTGCATTCAGGAGCAGCATTTTGTTTGTTCTTTCCTGCGGGGTTTAAAGCAAGGATGAGGGGCTGTGGACATTTGGTATCAACCAGTTTGATTCACATGAATCTGAATGATGCAGATCATTCCTGGCAGCTGACCCAGCCAACCAGCAGAGCTTTCAGCATCCTGAAAATCATGCAAAGCCCTTTGTGTGTGCAGCAGCCTCCTGCTGTTCTGGGATTACCAAAAACCAAGTTAATTTTGTAGTCCGTGTTATTTTCCTTCCTGCTGTTTCAGCAACGCCAGGAAACACCACCCCAACACAAACCCACACCTGGAACACCTTCCACAGCCTCAGCACAGGGACTGGTGATCCTGAGCACCACAGTTCAGGGTTGCATTGCCAGCACCACCATCCTTCCTCCTCCCTCTACTCCTGGGCTCCAAAACTCTCTCCTCACCATTTTTTTACCCTTTCACATCCCCCTCTGCTCTCACTGACTTTACTGATGCTTCATTTCAGCTCTGCCACCAATGGGAAGGAAAAAAGCTGAGCTCTGCTTAAGCACGGAGCTCAGGCAGAGGGGAACAGCCTCCTCTGAGCATGGGCAGAGTTGTAAACAAAACAACCCCCCAGCACAGCCACTTTTGGTCTCCAATAAAACAACCACGAGCACAATAGCTGCTGTTCCACCTGGAGATCCTCTGGCAGCTCTGTCCCACCGAGCACTGAGATTGGATGAAATGGAAACTCCACCGAGTGCAATGGGTGTTTCCTGCTCCTGCACTTCTTCAGGAGCCTTCCCAAAATCCTTTCCTTACTGCCCTGCTCAGAGGAGCCCTGCAGGGCTGTGCCAGGGGCTGCTGCACCTCAGCATAACCCAGTGATTGCTGCAAAGCCAAAAAATCCTTTGCTCTCCAGATACTGGAGCTAAAAGTTGCAGCAGAGAGCCTGTGAGCCCAGGTGGGTGTGCCAGGCACAGAAAGGGCTGTGTCACAGGGACAGGAGGAGATGGGGCCATGGGATGGGGCATTCTGAGACCATAGAGGCACTGCTGGCACCAAATTCAGGAGCTGAGCTGCAGCTTTGGACAGCCACAGATTCAAGATTCTGCTTCTTGGGGCTGAATGCAAATCTTCACCACAATCTTGTTTGTTTATTTGTTTTTTGGGTTTTTTTGTGATATCCCACTGGCCCAGCAATCCAAGTTTCAGGGAGTAAGAGCTAGCTGAGAGTTTGAGCTGAAAAACAATGGCTTTCTTTTTTTTTTTTTTAACATTTCAAAACAAACTACTTTGAATTTCTGCTCCAAATGACAATCTAAAATTAAATGAATGTTTTTGTTGGATCCAAGCTGTATTTTTTCCTTGATATTACAGTTTGGCTGATGAACTAGAGAAAAAATTTTTAAAAATCAAGTCTGAACAGGTCTGTTCACTTTTCCCCAGCTCACACAGAGGGTGCCAGCTCAGTGACGGAGATGGGGTCGGGTTCAGGAGCAAACAATGGGCTCTGCAGACACCGGGTCATCCCTGCCCCACCCAGTGGCTTTTCTGGAGTGTGGCTAAAAGCCTTTCAGGGACCCACACCAGGTCTCTCTCATGCTCTGTCAGCCTGGAAAAGATCCAGTCTCAGTTTTTCCAGCCCATTTCAGACCAGCTGCACCCAGATATGGATCCAGGGCCCCCCAACAGACAGTGCTTGTCCATCCCAGCCCTTGAGGATTATTTAGGGGGAGCAGGTCCATGATCTGCTGCCTCACTGCCCCTTGAGGAGCTCCCTCACTCTGTGCTGGATCAGGAATCACTGTGGCACAGTCCCTGTGCTGTCACAGCTGCACATCACAGCTCTTGCCCAGCCCAGCCAAGCTCCTGTGCTTCCCTTCACTCCCTGGATGTGTTGGAGCACAAACCAGAATCCTTGGCTGCCCCCAAACCCCATTTGCCCCCCATCCCTGTGCCTGCTGCTGCTTTGGCTCAGATCCACAGGAGCCCTGTGGGGTCAGCTCCAAGGGCAGGAAGGGACCCTGGGACACCACAAACCAACAGAGGACAGAGCTGTTTTCCCAAAGCTTCCCAGCTGAGATGGAATCACAGAACAGTTTGGGTTGAAATGGACCTTAAAGATTATCTCATTCCACTCACTGCTGTGGGACTCCTTCCCCTAGACCAGGTTACTCAGAGCCCCATCCAACCTGGCCTTGAGCACTTCCAGGGATGAGACAGCCACAAATTCTCTAGAAAGCACCAGCAATTCCAATCTGACTTATATTGTATTTCCCATGTTTTATAGGGAATCATTTTAAAAGTCGCCATGTGGGAAAACGCTCATGCAATGATGGAATCAGAGTTCTTGCTGTTATTCCTGTGATTTTTCCTATGGCTTTAGCTCATATATGAAGAGTTATTTCTCCCCTAAGTGCCCAAGCAATAAATTAGGAGTCTGCAGTTCAGGTAAGGGTGGGTGACACATAACCACCAGCAATAATTCTGGAGGTACTGTAATTCCAGTGATCTTTATTTTAGTGAGTGCCAGCATGTTACACAAACCTGAAACTGAAACCATCCTTGGCCAAAACCACTCGCACCATCCTCAAAAATACCTATAAATCATCATGTCATTTATCACAAATCCTGTCTATTGCTTCTTTGCCAATGCAATTTGGCTTGAGTAATGGAAAATGAGAATCAAAAAATCCTTTAAAAAGTAGGATTCCGGGGCAAGTTTGCCTTTAGCATTTGAAATAACAGCCATCCCCAAGGCAAACGTGTAAGAGCTGGCTTCAGTAGAAGTTGTTGCTCGTTTCTAGCTCGCTGTGTAAAATCCCTGTTTCACGCTCTCCCCTCCTGCTGCTGCCAGGAGTTCCAGGAACAAAAGCACTGCCGGGGTGAGCACAAAGGTCTGGCTGAGCCTCCCTGCTCCCAAGAGGTGAGGCACCTGAAGGTAAACTCTCCATGCCAGCCCCACCTGCCCGGTGTGGTGTGTGCTCAGGAGGCACGGCAGATGGGCAATGATCACCCCTGAAGTGCTTTAGGGAAGGTAAATCCTGCCTGGGCTGGGGAACAGCCTGGTGACAGGAGAGCACTGCAGTGCCCAGGGAGGAGGATGGAGCTGGAGCTTCAGCCCTGGGGAGCCAAGCTGAATCCAGGTGGGTTCAGGGGTACCCAGTCCACAAAACATATCCAGTATATGGCAGAGAGGGACAAATCAGGCCAGGGAGGGATGTTCCCTAGCCTCAAAAAGTGTCCAGATGGAAATTTTCTCCCTTTGCCATCATTTTCAGGAGTTTCTTAACCAAGCCCTGTGTTTCCAGGCTGCCAGGAGCTGTCAGCATCAGCCTCTGCACTGAGGAGTCCCTTGGTCACCTCAGCAGCTGCTCTGACAGACAGCAGAGAGCCCAGAGGCTCTGCAGCACCCTGAACACCCTCTGTGTTGGAGAACACTCTGGAATCCCGCTGAAACTCCCCAAAGCCGGTGTCTATCCCGGTGCCCTGATTTGTGAGCCCGCCAGCGGAGCAGAGCTGGCTCCTCCTGCCTCGGGGGTGGCAGCTCTCCAGGGTGGCCTCCCATCGCTGTGGGTGGGTGATTCACCCTCCTTCATTCACCCTGTGCCCGATAAATCAGGAGAGGCACGGTGCAGCCACAGGGAAGCCTTGGCAGCCCACAGCAGCCCAGCAGAGCTGACTGTGCTCTCTGCGAGGTGTGAGGGGTCGGGGAGGAGTGCAGCCATCCTGGCGCTTCCAGGCAGTGTATTCTGGGCATGGCAGTTCTGCTCTTTTTATTTCAATATCTGCACCATGCTCAGTGAAATATCAAGTATCCAAAATACAACCACAGTCCCTTCAGATCAAAGGCACCGTCCAAACGTCAGCCCATCAGGGCAGGAGGGTTTGGCACTGACCAGAGACACATCAGGGGCTCTGCAGTGACCCAGCTCCACTCCAGCACCACCCACCCCAAACAAGCAAAGCAGCTGAGGGCCACTCGGCCTCATGGGCGAGGAGTCACAGCAACAGGTCACAGAACTGGCACCTTTTCGGTACGACAGCTGTATCCAGACCCATCCTTGCCCTGCTCCTCCCTGCTCCAGGGCTCTCCAGCCACCTCAGGAGGCCACAACAATAACAGGTTTCCCTACCCGCAGCGCACAACCATCAATACCCAGTTCAATCCATTACAAATGCTAATCACCACACTCAGACTGTCTCAGGTTCCCGGCACACAAACCCTAATAAACCCTCCCGGCAGCCCATTTAGCAACACTAATGAGGGAAGGAAAATGTGCGAGAGAGAAACGTTGCTAATTAATTTTAACAATAAACAGGCAGCAGCAGCAGCAGCACAGAGTGAACTTTCTGAGTGAAGCCAAATCCCCAGCTCCTGTGGCTCATGGGCTCAGGCAGAGAGTCCTGTGGCCATGACGTGGCTCGAGCGACTGGCAGTGGCCACCAACAGCCCTGAGAGTGGCCAGACTTGGCTTGGGGTGATAGGAGGAGGCTGGCATGATGACACATGATCCCACAGTGGCCCTGGGAAGCCAGGGCAGAAGTTGGCTTGCAGAGCAGAGTCACAGGCTGGTGCCTGGAGCAGAGCAGGAATCAGCTGCAGAGCAAAGTCCAGCAGCTGGAGGAGCTGCCAGAGGCACCTGAGCTTTGTGGGGCGAGCAGGGGAGCTCTCACAGGAGCTGTGTCCACTCTGGGGTGCACCGGGCACTTCGTGGGGCCACTGGCAGGATTGCAGAGGGTGTTCAGACAATGACACCAGGCATGGTGGCACACGCTGTGTTGGCCGGGAAGGAAGGAGCACCCCATTTTTCACCGGGAAAGCCAGGATGGGGAGAAAGGAGAAGAGAGTCCCCAGCTTTGGGGGATCCCATCTCTCACAGCCCCTTGGACACCCCTGCAGCCCCGAGGGCTGCCGGTGCCACACATACAGCCCGCTGTGACACTGTTCCAGCTCCGCTTCCACGCTGCCCGTCGGCGCTGATCTCAGCCGTGCTGGCACAGGTACCCGCTGATAACAAGGTCCGGAACCAGCTGCCTCGCCGCGTTTGCTTTGCTTTTCCAGCCTTTTCCACTCGTTTATACACAGTAAAACAGCTGCTCACTCCTCCGCAGAGCGCTCCGAGCCAGGAGGGCTTGTGCACGGCGCACTTTGGGGTGTTTTAACCTTTTTCCTTTCCCCGCACAGACACAAAGGGAGAGGCGAGAGGAGAGGGAGGCTCACCTGAGTACGAGGATTTCTTCATGCCGTCGCTGCGGGCTGTGACATGGGAGCAGGGGCGAGGCCGGGCGGGGTGCGCGGTGCCGGGGGTGCCGCGGTCTTTTTGTAGGCAGGGACGGGGAGGGGACGCGCACGGTGCCACCGCATCCGCGCCCGGCTCCGGCCGAGGGGCAGCCCAGCTCTCCCAGCTGTTAGCACACACCTT
Organism: Malurus cyaneus samueli; assembly: GCA_009741485.1. Taxonomy (NCBI): domain Eukaryota; kingdom Metazoa; phylum Chordata; class Aves; order Passeriformes; family Maluridae; genus Malurus; species Malurus cyaneus. The sequence continues at coordinate 8,034,287 of CM019230.1, forward strand.
TCCAGCCTCACACACCGGTGCGGGCTGTTCCAAGTCTCCTGGCACGGGCAGGGGAAGAGCGGGGCTCAGCCTCCCCCGCGGCTGCACCTTACCCCCGCGGCACGCAAACCATCCCCGGGGCTCAGCCCTGCCAGCTCCCCGCCCTGGAAATCCCGGGCCATTCAGCCTCTGCAGCCAAGGCAAGGGATGGAATTTCACGCCTCCAGCCCGGCGCACCCCATGGATTTGATTCAGCCCTCGGCTGCTGGAGCAGTTCAGGTCAGCGCTGCTCTCCAGTCTCTAGTTCAAAGTGCATTAGTGACCCGTGAAAACGCCTCTTTCCTCTCCAAACCCGCTCGTCCAGGGCTTATTCAAGGCTGTAAACCTCTGTGCAGGCTCACACCTCGCTTACTCGCTGCTGCAGGGGGCAGAGAGCCGCAGAGCCCAAAAGCAGCCCCCAGACATCGCCCCAGGTGCGGGAAAGAGGATTTTACTGTTCCTGGGTGCCAGGAGGGCAGGCACGCTCCGGATCACTCCCCTGCGAGACGCAGGTTGGGCAATTAATTGCACAAATGCAATCAGCCGGGGGCATTGCAAACACAGACAGGAAGAAAGTCAGAGCTGCTCTTAATTTGCTCTGAGGGCACAGGGAAGTGCGGGAGCCGGAACTGCAGGAGGAAGGGCCAGGCTGCTCCCTGGAAAGGTTTCCACAGCCCCTCAGGTGGGTCACCCACACACAGAAGTCCCGTTTACATGAGAGAATTCCACCAGCTCTAAGCCATAGATTCCCTGAGAAGGGCTTTCTGCTTGGTTTGAGACTCTTTCACAGTAGGAAAAATCATGTTCTGTCCCCAGCCCCAACCCTGGCGTTGCTTGGGACAGGAAAAGGGAGTAGATGAGCTGGATTAGGAGGATATGGTCCTATCAGTATTTCTTACCATTTCTCAGGCATAGATTATCCCTTCTGTAACAGATCTGAAAAAAAAAAAAAAAAGGATTGCCTGAGTCTCTCCCCGGCTTTAGTGCAAAACTGGAAGAGCTGGCTGAAGTCACCGGGGGATTCAGTGCTAAGCAGGCAGACTTTGCACTGGAGCAGCTCAGGAGCACTCCACATTCCCAGGATTGTAGCAACCACAATTACCCATGGTGCAGGACAGCACTGCATCGCTGGGGTCTGCAGGGGGAAGATGTTTGCAAAAACTGCCATCACCTAAACTCTTGAGCCGCAAAAGGTTTGTTGCTTAATCGAGCACACATTTAAGGCAATAGTAATGACATATTACAGCCTTTCCACGGGTGCTTTTGAAACCATTAGTCACAATTCCTGCAGGAGAAACAATAGTGCAACAACTCGCTCCACCTCTACACCAAGTAAGGGCAAAGTCGGGAGCAGAACCTGATCCCAGTGCTCTGCCCCTGCCTGCACCTCTCTGCTGGGCAGGACTGTTTGACACCCAGCACTCACAGGGATACACCTTACACGAGTTCAAAAGGCAGCCTTCCCTTCTCCTTTATGGGGATACGTGCACATGTGCCTGATTCAGTGTGCATTTACACGTGCCCCTGTGTGCAATTCAGTGTCTGGTTCTGTGTTTGTGTGATTACGTGTGCAGAGGGTGTCTGTGCCATAATCCCAGGGCTGCTGGGGAACAGTGGGGTTGGAGCAGGGGGTTGGAGCAGCACGTTTGGAGCTGTGGCCGTTTGATCAGCTCCACTGCTCAAACACAAACAGCAAATTGTGGGACAGGCGTCCTACCGCGGGGCCAAACAAACACGATGAGACAGAAAATGGCTGAAGGGATAATTTTCTGGAATACTCTCTGACAAAGAATCCTTTTCTTTGCCTGCCCGGCCTCAGAACTACGCAGAGAATCAGTCTCTTGGCTCAGAAGGGCAGGTTAATGTTTAATACACAATGCAGAGCCCACAGGCTTTAAAGAGGTAAGTCATTTAGAGCTTTTTTTCCCCATGCTCTTTTGTGAATGAGGGAATTTACTGTTCCTGAAAGTGAGGGGTTTGGACTGCTGGCTCGGCCTGGCTGCAGCTCTGGCAGACTCTGTGCGAGCCTCACCAGCACAGCTCAGATCTGACCTGGCACCCACACCCAGGCAGCAGCAGCCCCAAAAATCCCCCTGCCAAACACACCCACCCTGGCAGAGGCACCGAGCTGGCCTCTGTCAGAGAGGCTGTGCCAACCCTGCTTGTCCCCAGCTCAGGTGCCCAGCTCCACACACAGCAGTGACCTTTGGAGGGATGAACTGCTCTGAGCCCTGGGCACTGCAGGCACTGGGGCTGCAGATGTTGCACTCCTGCAGCAGCTGCTGAACCTGGCCCAGCTGCGGTGCCCTCAGCAGCTGGTTCCTTCTGCAATGTGTGTGTCACAGTTGTTTCAGGCATGAAAAGCATTGGCTGTGCGTGCTCTGTGCTGTCTCTCCCCCAGAATCCTCCAGGGAACTGTGCTCCCCAGCATACGGGGTACCTGCATGCAGAAACACAATCGCCCAAACTAAACACAGCAGGGATCAGAGGAGGGAGAGACAAGCACCGCCAGCTCCACACCGTGGGCTGAGAGCCAGAGGCCCAGGGAAGGTCAGAGGCAGAGAGAGAGAACAGCAGAGGCAACAGCACCCAGAAATGCACACTGCAGTGAGGAGGAAAGGGTGCAAACAAGGAAAGGATGAACCCCATGGGAAAAAAAAAAAAAAAACCCTGATTACGAGGGCTCACACAAAGCGAGACATTTGGGAATACTGAGCTGCGTCACTGCCTCTCTGACTGACTCATTCCACCTCTCAGACCACGCTTCTCTTGCAAAAGGGCAAGAAGATGGAGCTTTCCCAGGGAGAGGTGTGGTGAGGCTCAGGGCTGCCCTGGGGCTCCAAGGCATTGACTGGTAGGCAAAAGTGGGTGTTATGGAGAGAGCAGAACCTCCTGAGACAAGGAGGAGCAGGAATTGATTCTGCAAACACCTGCCCATGTGCAGCAGAGCAGACCTGAGCTTGGGGAACGGCATCTGTGACAGGTGCAGGGGTAGAACCTCAGGTGTCAGGACCATAAACCCTCCCCATCTCCCTCTCCAGCTCTGGTTTACATGGGATCCTCCTTTCCTGACCCATCACTCTTTTGTGGCTGAGATGCTGGAGAGGAGATGCAGAGGAGGTTTCCATCCTGCTCTGTACCAGCAGCCCATGGCCCAGGGCTGGCAGGCAGCTGGCAGGAGGGAAACTGTGACCCTGCACCTTGGCCCTGGGCATCCCTGAAAAAAACAGCCTGGAGAGCTCCTGGATTCGAGGGAAAGCAAGCAGGAGACCAACCCAAACCTTGTGGGGCTTGGCCAGGACAGGGCTGCCCTGCAGGTGCCAAGGAGGGCTTTGGGTGCTGCTGCATGTGCAGTGGGACCTGAGTCCCCAGAATCCAGCAGCTGGGGTGCACTAAGCAGCAGGAAAGGCCCAGGGGCTCAGCTGTCCCACTGGATCTGCTCCCTGCCACTGGAGAAGCTGTGTGTCAGCAGACTGGCTGTTGGTGACACAGCTCAGCCCATGCTCTGTGCCCTTTGCCAGGCACAATTCCCGTTTTCCGTGCCCAAGCCATTGTTGGTGCCCAGGACAGCAAGATGCTTGTGAGAAAGGACAAAAGCCTGGCAAACCAGCACTGGGGACTGGCAGAATCTGCCCTTCTCTCTGCCACCTTCTCGAGGAAATTATGACCCCTCTGATGGCTCTCCATCCCCCCTGCAGCCCTAAGGGAGTGTTCCTTACACAGTGCACCACTCGTGCCAGCCAGTTAATCCATACAGTGCTTGGTTACTTACATTCATTATCCTCATTTAGTTATTAAAAAAAAAAAAAAAAATCAAACACATATTTTCATTTTTAACAGCTCTGAGAAAGGGTTGTCCAAACTGGGATTAAAACTCTGGGCTGTCTAACTTGTTACTGCCTAACTTTTCAACTGCAGGAATGTTGGCTGCTCCAAGCTCAGCGGAGCCTTATAAAAACATACCTGCCCAGATCTTGGAGAGGGAGATAGGAATCAGTTGGGTGATCAAAGTCCCTGATAGCATTCCTGGATCATACAGGCTTTGCAGAGGTCTGCAGGGCTGATTGGCAGTGACCTGGAACTGCTTTCTGCAGCGCTTGGGGATAATTCAGTGGAATTCACATCCAAGGAGCCTCCAAGCCCTGACTTACTCAGTGGGCATATATGAATCATGTGGCTGCTCTGATGCAGCAGCCTGACTCTCAGGCTTGCAATTTGGAAGTCAGGGGTAGGTTTATGGAGTGTATTTGGGGTGACCTGTTATTCATGAGCACCAAAGCCACTGAACCATGGAGATGGGGTGACAGGATGGGAGTGAGAGTAGCTCAGGCCCACAGAGATGGGGAATAATCTCCTACTGGAAATCAAGGCTGAGATCTCAGCTAAATCTGTGTAATTTAACAAGTGAACAGGCCCTTTTCCCTGTCCTCAGTGTCATTAGGGACAGTGTGGCCATTTCTAAGTCCCTCTGTCCCCAAATGTCTCTGCAAACCTGACTGCCACACCCAGGCTAAACACAAACAGCAACAATGGCAGAAGCCACCAACACTGCTAAAACTTGTCATAGCTCAGTCCTGAGCCACATTTTCTTGCCACTGGCCAGGTTTTCATGCAGCTGTCTCCCCTTCTTGCTCCACAGTAGGAAAACACAGATGTTCAGCCTGTCAGCATCAATCCACAATGCTCAGCTGCAGGAGGCCAGGCAGCTGTGGTGACCTAAAGCCTCAGACACTCCCTCTCTCTCTGCTTTTTCCAGGGACTGATTCACTTGGTTAGGACTCAGCACAGCCAGGCCCTCTGTGGTCTGAAGTGCAGATGGTTAAGAGGTGAATAATTCAGCTGTGTGTTTCCCCCTGTGATTCCATCTCACAATGAAGCACCAAAAACCCACAGCACTAAAGGATCATCATATAGGATCTGATGGTCAGGCTGCTCTCATTGGGCTGATGGTTATGGTGAGGAAGCAAATAACTTAATGAAGCAATTACTCATATCGAATCAGCGGTTTTTTTTTTTTTTTTTTTTTCCTTCTGCCTTAATTACGAGGAACCAGGAAGAATGTCCAATTACTCAGGGCAGAATTTCATTACCAAACAAGATAACATCTGCTCAGCCACAAGGTACATCAGATGGCCATTCTCAGAGAATGGTTAGGGAAGGGAATACTTCAACCTGAAATTAAAGTTGAAGAGGGCATTAGCAGACGACAAAATAAAAGTTAAAGGCAGTAGTCAATGCCCATTCAATGGAAGGGAAATCCCTGAATGCAAAGGAAGTCTGAATGAAAGGTCGTGTTTTCCATTTTCAATAGCTCCAGTTTCTGAAAACAAAACTCTTCAAGGTGGCTCATGAGCTGACCCACATGAATACATCCTCCACCCCCCTCCAGGAATCATTGTACAATCCCTGAGCTGCTTTCAGAACTGCCTGCTAAGCACTTCAGAATCTAACTACAAGTTTGGAAAACAAAAGCAGGTCAAAGTCAAACTCTGAAACCCCTCAAAGCTTAATCCATTTTTCACAGATATAGAGCCCTGGTTTATGGCTTTTGTGGTCTGAGTTTGAGCTGAAAGTACAGGAATTAAGTGAGGACCTCAGGTTTGTGTCGGTTGTGTCCTTCCAAAGAGGTTCAGAAGGGATCAGGATCAGGATCTCACATGCCACCAGGTGAGAGGATCCCCAGTTTCCACCCAGCATCACACCCGACCCAGGGCAGGACCTGAACCACCAGGTGCATTTTCACAAGTGCAATTTAGAGAGGCAAATAGGCATCTCCAGTGAAGGGGGAAAAGGGGAGCAGAGGCACAATCAGCACTGGAGCTCTGAGAAGCCAGGCTTGCTGCTTCTGGAGGGAGGCACAGAAGGTGTGGAGGAGAGGGACCAACCAGCAGAGCCCTGCAGGCTGAGCAGGGGCCAACAAACAGCCAGGCACCATGGTTTGGCTGCTCCTGTGCCCGTGTGGGGACATCCCTGGGCTGGCAGGAATGGCACAGCCATGCTGCGAGCTGTGCTTAACTCTCTGCCTGCCACGATTTCCAAACCCAGCTCTGTGAAGGTGATTCAGAGCCTATTCCCACCTGCAGGACCTTACACGTTCACCTCCCATGTCTGCAAGGCACGAGGTGCCCCTTCCCTGGCAGCTCCCCAGCCCCAAATGCAGAGGGGGAAGCTGGACTGGGGCCATGGGGCCTGCCAGAACTGGGAAAGGGGAGCGAGGAACTGGGAAACAGAATCAACAGTGAAAGAGCCCACTGAAAATGTGGATAAAGGAAAACCACTGGAGGATCAACCAGAGTCTGCCTATAATCACTAGCAAAGCAATTACAGAATTAGGGATGATTTGTAACAGACTGAAGAGCTGGATACTTGGCACGTGCAGTGGAAAAGCTGTAAGGAGGGAATTCTGTATGCTGGCACCGGGCTCAGGAGCCACAAGTGGTGCAGCCTCAGCACTTCTGTCCTCTACACAGCAAACTGAGCAGCATTTGGATGTCTTTTCTTATAGCTCTCAGCTTCCAGCTGTAATTGGGTCCAGCCATCGATTCCAAGTTTTAAAAATCAAAACAAACAAAATTTAGTTATGCAGAATGTTGAAAAAATATGAGGCATGATTAATAATAGCCACTGTTTCCTCAGCTCAGTAACACAGAGCAGCTTCCAGCCAACCCTAGCAGCTCTTTTGGGAGGAAATTACTATTGTCCAGTTTTACAGGTGGGGAAACTGAGACACAAAAGGGCTGCAGAGAGCAGCTGGTTTAGCCCAGCTTTAGAATTGTAGTTCTGAACTTTTATTATACATAAAACTCTCAGTTTTCCTGGAAACTGGGGCAGGTTGATGTGTGACACACTGTCACCCAGCATCAGCGATCACTGCTGTCTCTGCCTTGCTTGCTAAAGACATAATTCCACTGTTGCTTTCTCTTGTGTTGCACTGGCACAGCTTCATTTCTCATTGCTCTTTATCTTCCATCCGTATCATTTATTCCAGAATTTCAAAGGATGATTTTGCTGTCAACCAGCAGCAGCTAAAACATCCACCCAAGGTTTGGGACAGCAGAGAAACCAACCTCTCAAAACCAAACTCATTTCCAATCAAATCACGCACGAACAACAACGCCCCAAGCCAAGAAGTCCAAGGCTTCCAAATTAGTTGGGTACAAATTCTTTTGGAAAGCTCCAGAAAGCTCCAGGGGATTCTCCTGCTGACAGTGAAAGGAGCAAATCTAAAAGACAGAGGAGTTGCAACAGGCAGTGGCTTTAAGGGTAAAAATCAGCTTTATTTGAAGCTCTGCAGTGCCAGCAAGGAAGCAGGCAGGGCTTCCCACCCAGCTCAGAGTGATCAATCACGGTGAATCATCCCCGGGGAGAGCAGCAGGGAGGTGATTTACACACTGCAACATGCCTGCTGCTGCTCTGCAGGTACCTGCATGACTGGGCTGACATCCCCACCTCGCAGGGACTCCAGGCGGGCTGGGGAGCGGGCAGGGAGGGGCAGGAGCATTTCCCAAATCCCCGTTCCTGCCCAGGTTCTCCCAGTCCCCACAAGGGACTGTCCCAATCTGGTTGATGGGGAAACACCTTGGAGCTTGAATATGTGCTTTCACCTTATGTATTGCTTTAAAATACCCTGATGGGTATTCCAAACCCGTGGGTTTTTCTGGCTCTGACACTCACATGGTGCAGCACTGGAGATGAAGAGAGAAAACACAACCACACTGTGCAAAGCTGCCTCACCGAGGGAGGGACAAGCACTGCATTGAGGGTCACTGAGCAAACAGAGCTGGGCTTTGGGTCCAGTTCTGCACAAACTGGCAACAATTGTGAAATGATGTAGGGAAGCTGCTGTTCAAGAACAACAGAGGGCCGTGGTCTCAGCCCAGCCCTGAGCCCTGCCAAGACAAGCCAAGCTGCATCAGAGGCTGCTGCCAGCGTTTTGGGGGGCTTTGAGCAGTCAGCTGGGGCTCGGCTGGGGCATGAATGGTTTCCTAACAGAGTGATTCAGAGTCTGGAGCCGTTTCAGGAGGAGCTGGCTGGTGCCAGGAGCTGTGTGAATGTAGCAGCAAGGAATGCTTCCTCCCTCCCTTCCTCCCTCTCTCCCTCCTCATCCCCATTCTCCTGCACTGAACACATCGGGAAAAGCATCCAGAAACCCCCTGGATGGGCTCCCATTTCCACATGGGCAGCAAAGGAAAACCCTACAGGAGCAGTCACCTGCCTGCTGGGAGGCGATAACAAATAAATAAATAAATAGAAAAAATGGATAACAAATAAATAAATAAATAAACAAACGCTCACCTCCCCCGTGACCAAAGGCAAACCGGTCTGTTCTGAGGAGGGAAGGAACAGGAACAGTGAAAGGGTGTCAGAGCCCTGGTGCAGAAGCCTCACTGCTGCTGCTGCTGCTGTGTTTAATAATTCCTGTTCCCAAAGGGAGCAGGGGCTGTGACCATTCCCACCCCATGAAGGGTTCCCATCCCATCCCTGCCAGTTCCTGCTCCCTCCCCAGCTCCCAGCCTGGTTCTGAGGATCTGCCTGATGGATTAATTTTCACTCAGTTCCTGCCTTGCCCTCCCCTGGCTCAGGTGCTGTCCCACACAGAGCACTTTTTTACACAGCATGGTTTATACAGGAGCCCCTGCTCAGTGTTACAGTGACCATCAACAGGGACAGGGCTTTAACCAATTTAACTCTGCAGCCCCACAGAAAGCTTTTCCAGTGAGGTCATTCTGTGTGTACTCTGGACAATTACAAACATCACCTTTTTGCCTTCATTTTTCTTTCCCTGTAAGATTAAAAGTGCAGAAAGATGCACCCACCTGGCCATGGCTTTTAGCCATCATCTCTGAGCAGAGTATATCAGGATTCTGAGGATAAACACTGCCTGTAAACACTGTTTTGATGTGGAGGAAAGCAGTGGAAAGTAAGAGTTTAACAAAACTGCTCTGAGATGCAGCTTCAGGATAGTATTACCGAAAAAATACCTCACATTTCAGTATTTGCTCACTGATTTGAGCCCTGGTGGATTCAGTTCTCCTGCTTCCCCCTTCAGGCAACTTATGAGTAGAAAAAAAAAAATGGATGCATTAGGTAAATAATTTTTCCTGAAACTTTCAGCAGATTCTGATCTCAGCAGGACATCTTCACAGCCACCTGCAGCACCAAACCCTTCAAGTCTTACTTGTACTGCTTGGTCTTTGTGGCCACAGGAGTTTTCCCAAGGAGTCAGACCTAAGGTTGTTCATTTTGACACAAAACACAGGCTTTTGCACAAAAATGTTTGCAGTCACCAGATGGAGCTGTTCCCGATTGAATTTCTTTTTCTGCAGGGTTTTATCTCATGAAGAGCTGAAGGGAAGGCAGCCAGCAGTGTGGTGCCTGTCTTTGGAGAGGCCAAGCATAAATCAGTCTGATCTCTGTCTGCAAACCTCTGAGCAGAGCCATTCTCCAGCCACAGCTTCCAAGCTGTGCACGAGGAGAAGAACAAATATAAACATATTTCTTCTTCCATAAAAGCCAAAAATGTTTTCATAGTAATTATTACTAGCAGCACATGAGCAGTGCCTCACAGCCCACCATTCTGCTTCAAGAATTAGAGGCTGTTGATACCCACAGCCTCTCAGCAGTGTGGTTCCAACCTGTAGGTTTTCAAGGAGCAATCTTTTCTTGCTGCTGAGCCATGCCCCGTTTCATTGGCACTTCAACTTATCTAACCACAAGAGCAGCTTGGCCAATGACAAATTACACTGTTTACACAATTAACAGTTCTGGATGAGCATATCTCTTCCAAAAAACCGTGAGCACTTACAAAGCTGTCTTTTTACAGCAAGGAAGAAAGCCAACGCAAGAGCAGAGCATGTGGCTGCCAGTTATAATTGAAATCATTTTAATAATTCATGCCTCATTACCTTGCCACATGGCAGTTCAAAGACCATCTCCTAATCCTTTAACCCTTCTCTCCTGCGTCCTTTGGTTTGGTTTCTTAGTTTAATCAGTGAAGAAACAAAATAGGGAATGCTCATCAGCACTTGTCCATGGGGACAAAACCCCACGGGGGCTGGTGAGCCTAAGATCTTAATCCCCTTCCTCCTGCCCTCCTCAGTTTCCTGATTTGATCTGTCACTGCCAGCTGAACCAGTAAAGAAATTAATAAACTCTCTGTGATGTATCCCAAGCTGTTGGCTGAAGCTGGAATTGCTCTATGGCATGTCTAGGTACAGCACTGAGGGCAAGGGGAGCTCTTGTTATTTAGCAGCTTTATATGGCCAGGTAAGACTGTGGAAGCAATTGTGTCTTTTATTCTCGGGTATCTCCTAGGATTTTTCCAGCTTTGAGTTGTCCTCTTGGTAGTCAATCCCACAGCCATGCCCTTTCTCCCTAGGCAGAATTACAATTTGTAAGTCAGGATGCAAGAGCATTGTATTTTTTAATGATTTTGAAGCTTTTTTTTTCTCCAAAAGTTGCCCCCTTGGCCACTGAGGAAGAGAACACCTGATATCTATTTACTCTTCAGTGCTACGTGGGCAGATTGCAAACAATAAAGTAAGATCTAATGTTATTTATGGCTGCAAGTATGGTCCTGTTCTCTTATGAAAAGGAAATAACCTTGTAAAAACACATTCATTTTAAGCACAGAGTGTATTTACACACAGGAAGGGTCCCTCCTTCAGCAGTTTAACTCAATGTGGATGAGGGAAACCGAACCACGTACACACAAACATGCACCAACATGTGCAAAAGAAGGGCTCTAGCAGGAGATTTCAGCAGCAGAAATGCCAACAGCAGCAAAGACTATCACTCAATCATTTATAGCTCGTTACTCAATGTGTTCCAGCAGGCAGATACACAGAGCTGGAGAAAAACCCAGTGATTCGCTGGTGAAGGTTGGAGCATGAGGAGCAGCACAGGCTCTGTGTTTTTGTCACCTCTCTAGCTTCAGAGGAGCTGCTGGCAGGGTGGAGACAGCCCTCAAACTCCAGCTGAAGGCAGTTCTTGTGCCCACTCCTTTGGGTTGGGCTCTTGAGAGGCAGATCTGGGTCCCCCGGCAGCACAGGGTCACCTTGGGGAATGTTTGAAATACACTCAGAAGTCAAACCTCAGGTGATGGAAACCTGCCCAGCTCCAAGGGCGTTACAAGTGGAGATTTATCCCGTTTTTTTAAAGTCACAAGGGTTTATCTGTTGAACACACAGAGCTATCCCCACGTTCTCTGCACCAGGGAGAGGGGTGGACTCCTCTCCTGCTCCCTCTGTGAAGTGTTATCAGAAGAGTCTCTGTGCCTGTGGATGGTCTGGATTAGTTTGTGGGGAGTCCCTCGTGCCTTTTCCCAGGCTGGATGAATGCCTAGCAAGAAAAGGGATCTTTGCAGGGAATTTATGAGGCAGCCTGAGCAGCACTCCAGAAGCTGCATGTTACCTTTGAAGCCCTAAAATAAAATCTATTGACAGATCACTGTAGCTGCAGGGAGAGGACAAAGGTGATCAAACACAGGTTTCTTTCATGGGTAAGCTCGGTGCCAAAGCACTGTGTGTTCATTTAACAGGGAAAGGAGCACGATCAGTGTGACTCAGGCAGGGCTGGGTGGGTGATGTGCTGCCCACAGGCACCATGCTCAGCTGCTCAGGCCATTTGGACCATTAGACCCCATCCAACATGTCATGCTGCTCTTAAATGGTGCAGAACCAAGGTGCCCAGGTGAGTATTTGCCCTCAGAATACAGATAAGAATTCTTAATTCCCATTTTCTATCACTACTTACATTAACAAGAACAGCCCAGTGACAAAAAATGTTAAGGTTTTCAAGCACCATCAAATTGGATTTTCCAGTTTGTAGGAGAGGAAAAGTAAAGGTCACGGTGATCATTACAGCTGTCTCCTTATTCAAAGCAGAGCACTTTAGAGAAGAGTTTGGCCTCACTTCTAATCAGCATTCAGTTCTGAAGAGCTTGGGGCTCTTCTGGTCTGGGCAAAGGGCCAGGGAGTGACTCTGAAGAGAAAAAGTAAGCAAAGTCTACTCTAATTTCACTGAGCAAACCAGGTGAAATACAAAAAAAGTAAGCCAATTAAAACATAAAGCTCTAATTCAGTTTTCAGAATTTCAGTTTCTTTCCCTGTAATAACATTAGGAATTACTCACAGTGAATCAGGCAAGACACTGATCTTGAGTTTAATGGTGTTTAAGGAAGATACAAATGGTGCCTTGGAGAAAGTGCAACCAACACACAGCAAAACTCAAAGCATCAGAACAGAGCTGTGGATCACAGTAGGAATCAGAGCAGAAGTCCAAGAAGTTGCCACAGCCATGTTCTGGACAGCTCTGAAAGATTATCACTCCCAAATTCATCCTCTCTGAGAGCTGGCTGCTCATCTCTTCTCAATTCCCAGGCACACTGCACCCTTCAGTCTTCATCCAGCTTTTCACAGCTGAATCTGCTCCAGCTCCTCCCTTCCAGAACCACGTTCAAGTCTTTGAAGGGATCCCAAGCATTATCCAGTTGAACACAAAGGAATAAAGCTGACCATGTCTCTCCTCCCTCCTGGCCATCCCTTCCAGCCACACTGCCAGCTCCCAGCACCTCCTGACCATATATTTAGTCTGCAGTAATTTGCTTTGCATTGTCTTGTGCGGGGTCCAAGTGCAGGAATTACACATCCAGTGAGGCATCCAGCACTCTGTGAGACCCTGCAGCTCTGGAGACTGCACTCATCCTGCTGCTGCTGCCAGAGACTGAGAGATTCATGGGCCAGAGCACCACAGCGACTCAGAGGAGCCTGATGGCAACTCAATCCCAAATCCCTGCCTGTCTGTGCCACAGAGTGGGTGGAGAAGGGTGGGAGTTGCCATTAAAGTGATTCAGGGATGGGCTCAATGCTGTGGGCACTGAGGGAGGGTCCTGGGCAGTCCTGCTTGCCAGGCAGAGAGGCTGAGGCACAAGAGTCACTACAACAGCCTTAAAATGGCAAAAATAAACCCCACCTGGTAAAACAAAACCCACTTCCAACTCAGGCTCCTTCACTTTGTTTATAAGAGAAGATTGGGTAGGGGAACTTGGTTGGACAGAAAATGCTTGGAGGACAGTGGCCGGGAGACACCTTCCCCTAAGGAACCCAAAGCTTCTCATTTGTCCACCTTTAAATGAGATAAAGCTTATCTGTAACTGAACATCTGGCAAAAGCCCCTCTGGGCCAAGCTGTGCCAGCAGCCTGAGCCTGGAGCTAAACCTGTCATAGCAAAGCAGAGCAAGGAGGATCAACCACAGTGCCCAGCAGAGCAGCAACAGGCACTGAGTCCAGGGCAGCCCAGGGACATGGCACAGGGTGGCACCCAGGGTGGCAGCAGGGGTGGCACTCACGTCCTGGTGTCCCCAGCAGCAGGTCACATTTAACCAAGGCCTCAGAGCTGAGCCTAAGTCACTCCCAAAAAGTGGTGATTGAGGGGCTGCTTAGCCTGACCTGTGTCCTCAGTCCAAGCTGGAGGTACAAATAGTGTGGAATGGAGAAACAGAGCTGTCACTGCCCCCAACCCCAAAGATTTACAGCCCTGAAGCAGCACTCTGCAGGTGAGCCTGGCCTGGGTGGAGCAAGATCTGAGGAGCAGGAACAGGACGTTCATCCTGGAGAGAGCTCCTTCTCTCAACACTGCTCCAGGCACAGTCAGGAATCCTAATCCCTGCCTGGGGTAGAAACAGATTCTTTTGTTGTGTTTTCATCAATCATTTAAAGGTGGCACAATCATCACCAGGACTCCAGGCATTTCTGCCCCACGGGTGGAAGATGGATGTGCTGTAGGAACGATCAGGACCCCACAGACACACAGCACCTGCTTGGATCCCTGAAAATTCATCAGCAAAGGAGCCTTCACCAGGGTGTTGGTGGTGAAGGGAAATCCAGTAACAAGGGTTTCTGTGGGTCAGATTAAATGGTTTTGTGTTGTCCTGTCCAGGGGCAGCGGGTCCTGGTGCCCACCCGGCCCCAGAGCCCACTCCAGTTCCAAACCGTGATGCCAAACACGAGCAGGGATAACCCTGCCGTGGCAGGGAACACTAAACACGGCGCTTTTCTATCTAGAGAGCATTCTCCTGTTCACCCTACAACACACAGGCAAATTCCTGAGGAAATATCACCCTCTTGTGTCCACAGCGAAGCGAGCAAGGAATGCTCCAAAAGAGGAAAAGAAAAAAAGCATCCACATCACCGCACATAAAAAAATAGAAAAAGGCATCCACAAAAAGAGGAAATAAAAAAGAGGAAAATAAAAAAAGGCATCCACAGCCGCACTGTGACCACTGTGGTCGCGATTCTCCAGTTTACAGAAGTGGTCTCCAAACTGAGGACAAGGATGGGGGACCTTGGTGCTCTACTGCTGCTGGTTTAAATTCAAAAATCAAGAGTCTCAGCCCCACTTCACCATTTGTGAAAGGTGAAAAGTATTGATTCCATGCAAACACAAGTCAGATAACATGGACATTAATGAACCTTGCACAGCTCAGAACTGACACCTCCCTGGTTGTCCTGGCATCAGCCTGCCCAGCTGGAATCATGAATCAGGAAAGGAATTAAATACTCATAGATCTGATGTTAGTGCTCTGTTACAAACAGTTAAACTATTACCAAAATCTGCCAGCTCAGAGTGTCACCTCCCTGGGACATTTCTGGGCTTTGCCCCCAGGACCCTGGGGTGTCCCAGAGCTGTGGGACAGGGTGGGATCTGCACTGGGTACGGGTGACAAGGGGGATTTGCCAAAGTGCAGCCCTGTGACCTAAACTGGGCTTTCACTTTGAGCTGTGATGTTGATCTGCCACTCAGGTCCCACTTCAGACATGAGGTGTCATTACCAACCATAATTTCATGTTACTTCTCATGCTTACTTCAGCCTTGGCCAAAAAAAAAAGAAAAAAATCAAAAAACCCCTGCAAACATAACTTGGGGAAGACAAACCTGTTATCCATAGTGGAAGATTTGTTTTCCTGTTTCTCATCTACCCCAGCAGGCCCAGAGCAGAAACATTGACACTGTTTTCTTCCCAACTCACATCTATCACTAAAATTTTACAATGTGGGTTTGATTTTGGGGTTTTATTATTATTTTGGGTGGGTTCCTTGTTGGTTTGTTTGTTTGGAGGGGAGGGTTTTTTTGTGGGGTTTTGGGTTTTTTGTTTGTTTGTTTGGTTCTTTTTGAAGTTATTTTGGGTTTATTGGGTTTTTTTCCCCATTGTCCGTGGTCACTTTAACATCTTTGTTCTCTCATGAACAGCACTAATTATGACAGCAACACTTCGTGGAGTATTACCATATTTTCCAAAGGTTTTGGCTGCCTCATTGGGATTGATCTGCTCATTTGCAGCCAGGTTACAAGTATTTCCAGAGTGCACAAGGTGCCATTTCCCATTTCACTCTGCCTGGCATATTTCTGTCCATCTCTTACATCCTCTTAAAAAGCCACAAGCACACAAGTGATTTAGCTTGAGGAAAAAAATAAGTGATAAATAGCAATAAAATAGCCAGCTGCAGACATGAGATCTACAATGTGTTTGTCATTTAGATTTAATCAAAATGTTAATATGCATTAAATGGTATTTGAGAATTTCAGATGTATTTAATACGAGAGGATTTGCATATCTACCACTGAGTTTTTAATCCTTGATAAATGTGTAGAATAATCAATTATTCAATGAACATACAAGAGCTGGATGATTAAATCTCAATTATAAAGGCAAGTCTTACCCACTCTATTTATTATGACTGTTCTCTCAGCATTGCCTAATTAAGCCATATTTGATTATGGGCTGAAAAACATTTATTGCAGATATTGTGGCTCTGTAATTGATGTATATCTGTGGCCTGGCTGTTAAGCCCTAATAAATACATTTTAAACAGCTAATTATTTAATTAACAACACTCTCTTCCAAGCTCATTGTAAACCATTCTGCAGCCATTCCTGACAGCAATTCAAGCCCTGGGAGCTGCTGCAGTGTTTTCTCCCCTCTCTCCACGTGCCAGCATTGTTGGGATGCTCCCAGCTCTGCTGCCAGTGCTCTGAAAAGAGACTCCACCACAGGGGTTGGGATCCACCAGTCCAAAGTGGTGTCTGCAGTGTGGATGATGACACCTGAACTGGTTGTTTGCCTGTCACAGTCCAGGGAGAGGAACGGGCAGTAGCAGGGGATGCTGTGGTTTTGTTTGTAGCACACATCCTGCTCCTTTTATTTATCGCTTTCTTTAAATCTCAGGCTGCCAACATCGTGCCACTCCAGCAGGTTTGGAAGCAGCCTTACAGGTTTACTTCTCCTTTGAAGACAACTGGAGGCCAGCAAGATGAAAGAACAGTTCAGTTATCATATGTCAGTCACATCTTCTGAACTTTACTTTCTCACCCTTTCCTTGAAAGGCCAACAAAACCTTCCAGGTCAAGCTATTCGTAGTCACTGCCTGGTCCATGGCACAAGAGGCTGCTCTGTGCTGGTCCCCATATCCAATTAACTCCAATTAACAAGACAGGCAGGAGCACAAGAGCTTTGTAACTCCTCCAAGGCAGGAGCCCTTCTGCAGGAGGTTTTGGACACCACCAGGTACAGTTTAGTTTCTGCTCCCAGTTCAGGAGCTGGAGATGCTCAAATAGGAAGAGCTCCACAGTGTGCCCAAGGTTTATTTGCCCTCAGATGTGAGAATAACTTCACTTCCTTGCTGAGAACCTGGTACCAGAAGATATAACAGAGAAGCTGAGAAAATGGAAAAGATTTGTGTGAACTCTTCCTCTATAAACTCACAGATCCACAGCAGCAGCTCCCAGACACACACACCAGGCAGGCGTGGGAGGAGATTTAATGATGCTGCTGGAGCTCAGAGCTCTGTGACTCTCTGGTAATCTTCTGCAGGGTTTGAAGATGTGCAGTTTAGGCGACAAACTCACTGTCTTTTCCTGTGATTTAAAATGAACATTACTCTAAGTTTGCATTTCCTTCAGTTGAACTCATTCAACCTGCTCTAACTACCCAGCATTAAAAGCACTTGCCCAGCTCATATTTTTTTCAACGTGTTTGCTAATCTGAAACAAGATGTGCTAATGCAAACCTGGTGGGATGTAATTGCAGCACACACCAACGTAAGTAGAACAAGTTAGAAGGATTTTTGCTAAGAACTACAGAAACAACTCCAAAGCTCCTCAGAGAGCCAGCAAAGTGAGTCTGCTGCCTTTCCCAGGCAGGATTCCCCATAGCAAAGGACCTTGCAAAATACCATAATTTAATTATTCATCTGTTTATTATTGGAGAATTATCTGCTTCGGGGTTTCCTTTCGCCTAGAAGTCAGAAATGATGAAAATTTATCAAAAAAAAAGAAAAAAAAAAATCCAAAAACCTGAATGCAAAGCCTCACAGTCTACCCCAGCCAAAACCCGGGTGCTTTGGAACCAGCCTGTTCTCAGAACAGAGGAAGTTTCATTGATTTGGTACTTAGGAAACAAAAACTGGCAGCCCAATATCACAGTGTTACCCAGAGGAAGCTGTGTTTGAGTGAGCCCCAGACACTGCCACAACCACTGGGTCTCCTTTGGGCCACAAGGAGACAATCTGACCCCCTTCTGAGCCCCTGAGCATTGGGATGCTGTGACTTTCTCTTCAAATCATCCTGGTTTGCCTGCTACTGAGTGATCCTCTTCAGGAGCACTGCATGCTCCTTTGCAAAGTCATTAGAAGTAAATTATACTTATAAGTTATAAAGTAATTACAATATAAATGTAATTTTATCCCCAAACCATTTTTGACCCCACAGAACATTAAGTACCAACTTCCATCTAACAGCCTTTGACATTTCCTTTTCCTTGAGCTATAATGAGCCTCAAAGTACCAACCCTGCTCTCCTCTCTGCTCAACCAGCCAGGCTGCTAAACTGGACCCATAAATTCCACCCACAGCACCCTCAGTATTATCACCTTCTCATAAACTTGGGGCCATCTCTTTATGTGCCTGTCACCCAGGTCTCTTGGCAGCAAACAACACAATGGTCTTGCAGAGGATGGCAAATACCCACTGTCTCTTTAAGAGCCAGTCAGACGCTTCAAAGTCTCTGAAAAGTTGGGAAAATGTAACAAATCAAATCAAAATTGTGGGTGTGAAAACAAGTGCTGAATACTTATGGTTAAAATCTGAGTCCGAACTGGCTCAATAATTTGGTTTTTTGCAGTGCCTCAGAAAGAATTACTCGAAGGAGAATACTCCCCTGTTTTTATCCTGGGGGAGTGTTGTGGAAACAATTTCACACTGGGGCTAAATGCAGACCCTTTGGGGTAAGGCAAATATTGAATAGAAATACAGCTACCTGCATCCTCCACCCACAGCTGATGGGGACGTGGCAGGGATTCCTCTGCATTGGGATCATCTGTTTTCAGCTCTGAGCTTATTTTTCCTTGGAGGAAGAGTCAAAGCCAAAGATCTATCATTAGGACTTATCTTCAAAAGAATTTTAATGAAGCAGAAATCCTAAATGTAGAAATTAAAAAGCCTCCTGTTTTATCCCTGATATCTAAATCCTGTAGGTAACATGAAAGCCACTGAAATATTTCTAAGCCTGAATAATACAAGATGTACAGATGAGAATCTTCTTCTGATGAATATTTTATAGGAATAGTCTCATCATGGAAGGTGGAGAGCACCTTCACTCCCACACAGGGCTGTGTACACAGGAAGCTCTGGAGACTGAGACACTACCCAAGAGTCTAAAATTAAGAGATTTTGACATGCAAAAGTCCAACCATCAGCCTCTGTTTTCCTTTGCCATCCCTGGAGCACAAAGCCCTGATGCTCACCAGTGAGTGGATCAGTCTCTCCCTTCCTCCTGCTCCACGTGATGCATTTCCAGGTTCTATCATAAGAAAACCTTATTCCTACAACAGTTCATTCAGCACAAATTGACATCAGCAATATCTCTCTCTCACAACAACCCTTTTGTGTGGCTGTATCAGCTCCACACCAGATTTATTGAGAGTCCCTCTCCCTGGGCAGAGCATCTCAGGGTCCCTGACCTGGACAAACCCCAGGATCAGCCAAGGAAAGTGCCAGATTTTCCTGGCACTCCTGGGACAGACTGAGCTGTGAGCACAGCTCAGTGTCAGCTCAGACAAGGAAATTAAACTCCAGAAGTTGTGAATGGTGCCACCAGCAGGAGCTTCAGGCACAGATCAGACAGACACTTCACTCCTGGGATGGGCTGGACCCAGACACAGATAATTATTTTGTGTGCCAGAGCTGTGCAAGTCCTTTCTAGCCCTACACTTCTCTCAGCTCCAGCCTGGTTTTCCAGCCCTAGCCCATTACTCTGCTTTAGCATCCTTCCTGATGCCTCTTCCCATGCTTTAGGAACAGTCTGTGTCTTTCTTCATTCTCTTAAAATGGCCTATTTTTAACAAGTTCCCTCCTTTCTTAATGGGTATGCCCAGAGGTGTGGCAAGCGGTGTCTAATCCGAGCATAGGAACAGCAATTAATAAAAAAAAACCCTCAAACACCACTATGTGATCATGTTTTCCCATCAAGCACTGATGCCAATTCCTACTGCAGTATTCCCCATTTAATGTCTTTTAAATGTGCTTTCACAGAAGAAAAAAAAGGTGTTTGAGGCCACAGGGTATTAAGTGCAGATTTCCTTTTTTCAGACTGGTATTTCCTTTTCCTCTCACTCAAAGGAGAGTCAAAACAACAATCCTTCTCCTTTCTCCTCAGCTGGCCAGGCTGTTTGACAGTGCTAAAGCTGCTTGAACCACAATCTGATGCAGGAAAGTGAAGCATCTCAAAGCTAACACTTCTTGTACTCCGTAGTTTTTGAAGACACATCCTGTTTTGATGCAAAGGAAACAAAAACACACAAAAGCGTGGAGGAAGAGACCAAAAAAAAAAAAACAACAAAAAAAACCCAAAACTTCCAATTCTCACAGACTAAATTTGCTCCTGAGGAAATATGTTGCCAGTACAAGTATTAAGGAAAAGCTTCACAATGCAGAGTTGAGTTTCAGAGGCATTGCCTTTTTTATTTAAAGCCTTTCAACACCAATGAAAAGGGCATAGATGTCTAGGGGTTTGATTTAGGCCCCTCTTAGACAAAGGCCAGCCACAGAGGAGGGAAGGGCTGGCTGGGGGCAGATGCCAGCTGATAACAAGGTGAGACAGCAACTCTGTCCCACAGCAGAGCTGTAGAGAGTTGGAACATCCCCTCCTTCACTGCTGCCTGGGCTGAGAGCCCTTCCAGAGCACAGCGCCAGCTTGTTGCCTTGTAAGGCCAGTTTTTAATAATGACACAGACATGGTTAAGGGGATAAAAGGGTTTTACCTCAGTATTTGGGATCCCAGGTGCATAATTTGATGGCAGAATGCACCACCCGTGTACAGCACGGGTACAAGTTTTATAGGTTTCAGGAATTAGCATATCTATCTAGGATTCCCCAATAAGAAACTTCACAAATGCAGTAATGTGTCCCTATTCTAATGAATCCCCCCCAGATGAGGCCAGAGCCCAGTTTACACAGGATGTTCTGGACAGAAGGCTTCACCCAAGGCTGGAGCTCGGGTTTAAGATAGCACAGGGCACACTGAGCCCTTCCTCAGGATGTTTGGTCTCTCTGCCCAGCAGAACTCCTAAACTCAGCTGGAATATCAGGCTTCAGGAATTACAATCATGTGGACTAAGGGGTACAGGGGGATGCATAGAGGGTACAGAAAGCATAAAAAGGAAAGGCAAAAATCATCAGGCATCAAGCTCAGGGCCACATTGGCTGCTGGTGTCCTGGGGACACTGGGAACATCCAGCACCTTCCTCCCCAAACCACTGAAACCTTCCCCCCCAATCCTCAGGGCAGGGCAGCACCTGCACTCCTTGCCTTCTGCAGGCAGCCTGAGGATGCAGCTCTGAATGCTGCCCACTCTTTCCAGGATGCCTCACAATTACAAATAATTCAGCCTCAAAATCCACAGCACCTGCCCATAGAGCTCCTGTTTCACATGTTTAACCACACAGAGCTGGGGCACTTCCTGAGACCAAGCATTTGCTGGAGTACGGAGGTGTTTTGTGCATCCCCATCAGCAGGAACTGGCCCAGAAACAGCTCCCTCAAGGAGGCCAAACCCAGCTCTTTTCCCTCAGTATTTCCAAATGGAGCTGTAGGACCTGCAGTTCCCAGAAGAACACACAGAAATCAACCAAGAAAACATAGCACAGAACTCGACAATGTCTTTGTACAGCTTTTATGATACAGATTTACCTCCAACAAGACTAAAACAGCACTTAATTAAAAATCCTGGCAACTAGCTCAACCAAACCAAGCTCCTCTCTTCCTGCTCCTCTGTTTTATATCGTGGCTCCCTGAGTGCCTTAGGAAACCTCTGCTGCACCTCAGTACCTGGCGACCTAAACCGCAGGGAACCTGGAGTGGGGAATTCTTTTCCTGCCTCCTGCTGATGTGAAATGGCCTCTATTCCCAGCTGTGTAATGTAAAAAATGTTGAGTTACATAAAGAGGATTATATGTACAGTTGAGCACTCTTAAAAAAAAAAAATACTTTCAACAGTAAGGAATCTTTCAACCAGCAAAGGACATTTCAGAACTGATAATGTGTTGTCCAAATACTTTGTTGGTCGGTTCATATGTGACTGAAAATGAAGAACATTTCAGGAATAAATCAGCATTTTAGGAGGAACCTTGGGATGGACAACCAGCTGGGCCACCTGAGAGCTGACAGGATTCAGCAGCAGATCACGTCAGGGGGACTGGCACAGGCTGTGGGCAAAAGAACAGTGCTGAAGGAAAGTAATTGCACAGCTCTTAAAGGAACTGAGTACTGGTTAACACATTCCATCTCCAAATACTGAGCTTTTGAGTCTTGGGTTTATGCCTCAAATTGCCTAGTCCTGCAAGGAATATCCCTGCTTTCCCTATAAACCTTCAAGTGTAACTGCTAAACATCTTTGAACCCAGCAGACAGATAGCTGTGTATGTGTGACTGTGGCTTTTCCCATCCAGGAATCAGTTTTTCAATAGCTAAAAGAGTGAATTAATCAAACAATAAAGTAATTTAAAAAAACCAAAATGGATTCTACAACAACAAAAAAAATCCCAAAACACCACTCCACCCCTTCAATACATAAATCTTGTTTACTCTCTGTAAATCTCGTTTACTCTCTGTCTCTTAGGCAGCTTGTTTGTTAGTACTCCAGGCTGGTGGTCCCCTCTCTTTTTTTGTCCCTGCCAGACATATGCCTCAGCTGCTGTGTGGGTGCACTTGGCTTTATATAGAATCATGAACTCCTGTCTCAGGCAGGCACTGATCACAGCAGAGCTGGGGCACACTGCAGCTCAGAGCACCCCAGGTGCCAGTGAATTTATTCAGGATCTATACAAATGCCAATTTTTGAGGAAGGCAGCACTGATGCCACAGGATTTGAGCATCATTAACTGTATTTCTTTATGTTAACTCTATTTTTGCATGTTAACTGTATTTCTGCACTTTAACTGTGTTCCTGCACAGCCTCCACACCAGGATAGCTGAGATACCCAGACAAGCTCTAAGATACCACATCACAAGTGATAAATTGTGGGCAGTGTACCTGAGCCCAGAAGGAAGCTGGGTCTGCAGCAGCCATGCTGCTGCTGCTGCCTGAGCTAGAAATGCACAGAGGAGAGCTGCACAGGGGGGTGGAAGGATGTCCAGATAAAGTGATCCAGTGCTGGAGCAGAGAGGCTCCGTGGGGATGCCATAAATATAATTTGTAAACTCTCCACTCTACTGTCAGAGATTCTGTTTGAGATAAA
Organism: Malurus cyaneus samueli; assembly: GCA_009741485.1. NCBI lineage: Eukaryota > Metazoa > Chordata > Aves > Passeriformes > Maluridae > Malurus > Malurus cyaneus. The sequence continues at coordinate 8,057,093 of CM019230.1, forward strand.
CAAACCACAACAGTAGTTAAAATCTCAGATCATATCATTGGTGACTGTCAGAGCAAGACCTGATCATATCTTGTGGTGACAAAGATGTTGTTGTCACCAAACACCACGAGTCACATGCCAAACATTCTGCTGGAAAAAATGAAGCAAAATCAGGAGTCGCTTTCTCTTACATCTTTGTGTTAGAAAGTAGATGAGGTTTACTCATCAAAAAATCAAATCTTTTAAATGTGAGGTAATGACAGTGGTGCCAGCTCATCATTGAACAGGTTTGATTGTCACATCACCCTTTCTGTCACTCCATGCAACAACAGAATAGAAATATGAGGGATGTGTTTATGTCAGTGGGATGGAATGAAAACTGCTTTACTGCCTGACTCAACAGCCTTGGTCCAGGGACACCAGCTACTCAGAGCCTCAACTTCTCTTCTTAAAAGTGGAAAAAGCAGAAGGTGGAGCTAATCCGTGAATGCACAATGCTTGGAGCAGATCTAACCCTGTTCACACCCAGTCATGGCCAGCAGGACTGCAGCTCTGCCCTGGCTGCTGGAGCCACAGGAGCTGAGGGCAGCTATGGAAAACCTGGGAGACACATCCCTGTGCTCACAAAATTCCTGACTGTGCCTGACCACTGTGCCAACAACCATTCTGCCAACACCAGCTGCTCTGGGGCTGGCAGGGAGTGAGAGAGGGGCCACAGGCAGCTGGAACACAGAGCAGGGTGTGGCAGTGACATTGAGGGATCCTGGGGCACAGCAGGTGTAACACAGAGCACAATGTGGCAGTGACATTGAGGGAACTGAGGGGCACTGGAAAGTGGAACACAGAGCACAATGTGGCAGTGACATTGAGGGAACTGAGGGGCACTGGAAGGTGGAACACAGAGCACAATGTGGCAGTGACATTGAGGGNTGGAACACAGAGCACAATGTGACAGTGACATTGAGGGAACTGAGGGGCACTGGAAGGTGGAACACAGAGCACAATGTGGCAGTGACATTGAGGGAGCTGAGGGGCACTGGCAGCCTGAACCCAGAGCAGGATGTGGCAGTGACACAGGGACCCCTGCACTGGCAGTGGCAGCTCAGAGGAGGACAGCGAGGCTGTTTTTGGGGGTGATGTTTGCAGAAGCATTGCTACAGCCCTGCTGAGTACACAGCAAACACTGGCTCGTGCCAGAACGTGCTCACGGGTCCCTCTCTCAGGATGGGGACAGGCCAGACCGCAGAGCAGCCCCTCTGTTGCATTTCTAAACATAAATAGCACCCCAGGCCCCCCTGCAGCAGTCAGGCTTTGCTGTCTCCACCGCAAAACCACATTTTTTGTCTTGAGACATGCGAGCAGCCCAAAATAAGCAAGCTGTTAAAAACATGCTATTAAGGAATGTAATTACCTCTATTATTAATATTTCTGCCTGTCTTTTGGTTCCATCCAAGTGATGCCCCCAGGTCTGAGCATTAGGACTCACCATGGAATAGCAAGAGTGGAAGAGCAGCCCTTCTCTGCTTTCAGCCAAGCCCTCTCAGACAATTTTCAAACTCACCATGTGAGATTTACCAACAAAAGCACCAGGAGGACAACAGCCATCCTTTCAATGATGGACCCCTTCTGGTTCACCCAATCTCAGACAAGTCTAAAAGTTGGGGCTGTTTATTTGAGTCTCTGTGAGTTCTAAGCTAGGAACTCTATTTCTTCTTTTGGCTAGCACAGAAGTATAATGATCTATTTTTGCATGCTACAACTTTATTTACAAAACATCCTTGCAAGAAGGAGCACCTGGCCCCCTGTGTGTGCTCTCTGTGGAAGGACTGTTATTAATTTTACCCTTGACAGTGATGAGGAACTGTAGTTTCTTTACCTGCAGTGTGCACACACACATGAACAATTTATTTTTTGAAACCTTGAGCATTTTAGGGGTTTTTTAATGAAGTAAAAAGTTTTGACTCCAAAAACTGTTAGAGTTTAGGCACTGACTGACATCACTTTGAAGAGACTTCCTAGAAAAGCTTCCACTGTGAACGTCAGAATGTATGAAAATGAGAGTAGCAGAGAAATCCATCATGATGGTACAGAGCTTCTTCAGTGGTCTTGTTTCTCAGAAATATGGGCATTTGTGCAAAGTGCCATTTCTACATTGTGGCTTTAAATGTCATTCACCCACAAACTTGCTGCCAATTATATCTCTGAGCAGAGATAATAGAATGGAAACCACTCCTAAGGCAGTGAACCGGCCTAGGTGATTTCTCAGAAAACTTGTCTCTGAGTTGTAATGCAACACGTATAGGGACAGAGACCCCAAAAACCAAGTCTCTCTTTTTTTTTCTTTCCTGTCAGAGCAGAGTAATAATTCAACCATCTGAGGATGAAATGGTTACTACCATTGGTAAAGCATCACTTGTACAAGGACCCCCAGAATAAGATTTTACAATTCGGGTAAGTAGATGGACCAAATGTCTCAAGGCGTCATGAACTGCAGAGAGGAATGAAATTAAAGGCTTTCTTCGAGAGTTACTAATTACTAATTACTGGCACTAATTCACAGAAAGAATGAGAGAGCATCTTCCCCTTGGCATGTGCAGTGTTTAGGTATTATTCCCATTAGAGACAGGGAGTGTAGCAGAGCATTTCTAATATCTCCTGTGGAAATCTGTGGAGCCATGGATGTGTTCTCCACAGAGAGTTTCAGACATGTGCCAGTCAGTTGGTGCAGTCAAATACCACCCAAAAGCAAAAGAATTGTTCTTGTGAAAGGGGAATCAGCACCATCCAAAGAGTTCATCCAGCTCTACCAAGAGTTAATTACACAAAGTGGAGTCACCTCCCATCCACAACTGGACAGAAAATCTGCTTGTACCTGACAGATGGTGACAACACTGTACAATTTTAGTGTTAGGACAAAATGGTTTATTCCCTTCAATCACTATGGTTATTTTATTTTGATTTCTCAAATGAAAAAATTACATGAGATTCTTGTAGAAAAGGCAGGATGCTCTGGCTAAATGAGAGTGTAATGTATTATTAGTGATTTACTAAAAAGGAAATTAGAACTTTTTTGAGACTTCAAATGAAATTGGAAAGACTTCTTGCATGTTGCACCTAACCAGTACCCAGTCATTACCAAAGGATTTAAAATGGTGTGGAAAACCATGCAAAACAACATAAATACTGCTAAATTTATATGACAAGCAATAAAAGAAGTCATTAACTAATGCAGGAGCATATTAACAAAATAAGTCAGATTAAAGAAATGGCACCAATGAAGCTTTTTCAGCACCTCAAAGCTCAAAGCTGTGAGAAAACCAAATCTGTGAACTACCGAAAAAAACCCCTGCATGTTTTTTACTTAATTGTAAACTGCTAATGTATTTCAATTTGAGTGTTATAAAGCATTCAAAAAGAAACTAAATGTTTTGGAAAACAAGGGCTTACAAAAACTTGCATACCATGAGTGGAAATAGTTTTTTCAATGCAGAGACCTTGAGAGATCAGCAGTTGATGGCTTGTCTTCAGCAGAACCAGCAGTGCTGGGCATGTTTTGGTCAGATTCTCTGTGTTCTGTAACAGAATGTGTCCTGCATGAGTTATTGGATGGGAAAAGAGGCAGAAGCAGCAATAGGTGGGAGAAAGTGGTTCCAGACAACATTCCCAGTGTAGATTTTGGACATAGATACTTAGCACTGACAGCTGCTAGGAGCACATGAACAGTGGATTGCAGGGTAGTCAGTGGAGACTTTCCAGTGTCCTACAACGTGCCACAAGAGCAGAACCTACTTCTCTCCTGTATCCTGACCCCCTGCAGAACCTTTTGTGGCTCAAACTTGGCTTATCAGCCTCCTTGGCACCTGAGTTCAGGCACGTCCTTGTCAGACACACCTGAGTCAAGGGGTTAAAATGCTTTTCCCAGCTGAATTTTTCCTGAGTCTACAGACTCCACCAGCACTTGTCTACACATGCTGGCTGATTTCTCTAGCTTTGAGAATAACCAGAATTATTTCTGATGAGCCCTTCCCAGGCCAATCAAACCAGACCTGGCCCCTGAGTCACTCCAGACATGTTTTGTACCCTGCCTGTTGGGTTTCCTCTGCTTCTGACCTGTTGTCCTTGCTCAGCTGCCCCAGCTCCACCCCAGTTCCACAAACTCTGACACTGGAGCTGCAGCTGAGGCTGCTTTGCTACAGTTCCTGTCATTTATCCCATGGATGGGGCTGGGGGCCTGACCAATACCCAGATAGGTTCTCATTGCTGTGGATCCCATCCTAGCATCAGAACTGCCCTTCCCACATTTCCTTGAAAATCATTTTCCTCCCCAGAGGCAGAGACTAGAGATGGGAAAACAGCAAAGGCAACAGAATTAGCCCAGAGCAGTTCTGTCTGCAGCTTGGGGGTGAAAATTTCAGTTTTTCTGCTTTCCAGGGAAGCTCTGAGAGTGCACTGCATCTTCATAGTGCTCCAACCCTCTTGGGCAGCCAATACCCAATTCTTCCCTGATACTCCAGAGCTCATTCCCCCAGCAGTTCATTCACCATTGCTTGGGTTAATTGTGGTGCTGATTTTCTACCCTTCTGCACAGGTACAGCCCATGAAATGGCTCAGTGTATATAATTTTCCTCATCAAGGTGTTACTTTTTTTAAAAAAATTATTTACACGAAGCTAAAAAAACCACCTGCACTACTGTTTCCTTTCACAGCTGGTTTTTTTCACCATTGTGGTCATGTTTATACAGTGGTGTTGCTACAGAAAGCTGATCTCAAATGCCATTTTGCTCATTATGAACCTCCTGCATTGCCTTTCAGGGGTTTTGCTCTTTATGACTAAAACTGCACTTTGTTCCAAAAATGAAAATGTGATGAAAGGTGATTGGCTCTGCTCACCTCAGTTCCTAGGTTGGTATCTAATTTGAGTTTCTTCCTCAGCTCTTCACCCACCCTTGAGCTGGGCTTTTCCAGGGTCTAAGCCAGAACTGGTCCCACCACCAAGTCTAGCACAGTTCAAAAAAAGTTTGGGCAGTGCTCTGAGACATGGAAAACACAGGGTTTGAGGGGTTCTTTTCTATTTTCTTCAGTGATTGGTTTTGGAAAGAAAAACCTCACATGCAGATTATGCAATTAAAGTGGAAAGAGCAATTATCATGCTGTCTAGTGTGATGCTGTTAGGAGTACGTTTTAGAGTATTCCACAAAAAGCCTTGATTCAATATTAAAAAAAAACCAACAACAACAACAACAAACCACTAAAAGAAATATCAATTTATTCATAAGATATATGAAACAGTTTTTAATATATGTATGAAAATATCAAGTAACTGTACAAAGCCCCATCACAAACACAATTCATCCAGGTCTGCTGAAGACAGCACCTCTGCTCTCCAGGTGAACCTGCACCAACCACCCCCAGGGAGGGGATTTCTCCCTCAGCTCTGGTGCAGAGCATGTCATGAGTGATCTCTGGAGAAAGATGGGCTTTCCTGAGGGGCAGGATTGGCGTGGCAATCTGGGATCTTGTCAGAGCCCAGCTCTGGAGAGGAATTATCCTCTATGCCTGGCTCTACTCCAGCTATGCACTCATCGACGACAAATTGACCCTAATCCCTCAAAAAATAAACAATTACATCAATAGAGAAAAACTCCAGTCTCAGCCTGTCCCCATCAATCCTGCCCTCTACCAGGGCAACTGAACATTCCTCTGGGCATGGAAGATTGTTGACTTTCCACAGCAGTCCCAACACTGCAAAACCAAAACACCCCTGGAGGAGGCCAAGCCCTTCCTCAACCCAGTTCCCCACAGCGACCTTTTCTAAGATGTTACTGAACCAAGTTTAGCCTCTTCTTGCCTGATGGGGGTTTTGATAAATACCTTTGATAAGAAAGGTTTTTAGATCAGCCCCACCCATGCCCAGATTGGAATGCAGGCATTTGCTTTACCCCAGATTATTTCACCTTGTGTTGTTTAATGTGGAGTCACAGAGCTGGGGAAATGCATCCTGCAGGGAAGCCCTAAGGGCTGAGACAACACCAGCACTCACAAATATTTCTGCTGTCCCAAGAAGCCACCAAGTTTAGTCACTTTGCTCGTCAGCCACATCAAGACCCCCATCAATCATGTCAGTAGCTCTGACAGGGGCAGTAAATTAAAATCGAGACTTGATTGTGTTTTTGTTGGACCATTATGACCTTGGAGCAGGTGAGCACACAGGTATCCAGCACTTCTCTCATGATACACCCTGCCACATTTCTGAAGTTTCTTCAAAACAGATTTCCCTGCTGTAATTCTTGACTCATTTTAGCTGTCTGAACTCTTGGGCAGACCCTGAGGATCCATGAGAGAGCTGGAATCCATGCCTCAGTGGATCCATTGCATACTCTTGAACATACCTGTGTGGTCTCCTGAGCACGCACCAAAACTCAGAACCAGACCTCTCCATCCATCACATCTTCACAGAAAGGATCATTCATCAGAAAAACAAGCCCCTATGTTGCATTTCGCCCCAAAAAAGCTGCTTTTTCACACCAAACAGCAGACACGGGTACAGCGTACCTGCATTTCATTACATTTTCTGTACATTACAAAAACAAAAAAAAAAAAAAAGTAAAAAGTAGAAACAGCCTTGGAAATGAGATTTTTTTTCTTTCCACTGAGTAAGGTAGGTGATAGCAATTTCAGTTGAGCCACTATATCAGATGGTTGAAGCAGCTCTCAGAGCACCCTATAAGGGAATGGTTGATGCACATATGGTCCCAGCTGGCTCAAGTTTCTCTGGAAAAAGTGTTGGTTCTGACCAGTGTGTTACGTCTGGAATTGAAGGACATGTCTTCATATACTACATTGTGCTTTTTCTTCTGGAAATGTTTCTTCACCTGCAAAACAAAGAAAACAGCCATTAAAAACACAGCCTGGAAAGACCCCAACCAAGGATTCATTTTCTATCTTAGGAGTCCATCTACACCATCTGTTGGAAGAGGAAATGTACTTTTAAAATTCCTCTTGTGACCCAGTGAGGTCTTAGAGGACCAAGTGGAAATTGTCAGCTTATTTATTTAACTTTCTTTTATGAGTCTGATGCAATTCCACATCCTTCAACAGTTGGATGTAACTGTTGGTCTGATATAAATAAGGCTCATTCTTAGACTGTTATTGTAACTCAAGACACCAGTTCCCACTGGACTTTGACAGAATGATATTACACTACTGGTTTTTAGCAGTGCTGAATCCACAAGTGGAGGGATGAGACAGGAGCCTGTGAATCCTACACTTAATTTTTAATAATCTTTGTGAACAGAAGGATTTATCAGAGACAAATAATTTCTGGGCACTTTCTGCTGTATATGAATAGAAATAATCTCAGCAAAGTAAAAAATATTAACTTTTTTTTTTTCTAGAGTGGGGAAATTTTTTTCTCCTAGCTCTACTTTGAGACATCAGGCTATTTTATGAGTTTTTGTTGCCCTTTTGTCCCCTTCAAGCATTCTCTTACATCTCTTACAAGCTTGCTATGTGCAGCTCTAGTCCCAATTCACAAAAGATTTTTAAAAAGCAAGCAAAGCAGAACAGCGAGGGGCTTTGTTCGGGGATACACACACAACACATGGCTGTGTCAACCACACAGCTCACTTGAGGTTTGCTATCAAAAGACAAACAATATCTCATTTACAAAGGGTTACAGAAATGTAAGACACTGTGTGAGCTGCCAAGAGTTTACAGCTGGAAGATATTAAACAAGGGCAAATAGGAGAGCAATAGGAAGCCACAATTCCTTAGGTTTATCAAACATTTGCTTGACTCAGTCACTATTTCAAAGCAGTATCTAACTTGCCCTGATGCAGTTCTGCTGTGGTGCCAGCATTACTTACATTCACACGGTACAATGTGCAGCACACCAGTGCACAGAACAGCAGTGCCACCACGATGATAAGGGCATACAAACCCCAGGAATGCTTCGAACATGCCTGCTCCACTTCTGCATTTAAAGTAACAGTAGTATTATTATAAATATGAAGGGGTAGAATTTTATTTTTATTCTGGAAAAAAAAATTTATAGGTTAACCAAAAATTGGGTGCCAGCCCCTTTGCAGTCATGTTTGCCATCCCTTTTAGTATTCTCACTGGCATTCCCTGTGCTCTGCCAGAGGCTGGGGTGGCTGCAGGTGGACTGTGGAGGGTCAGCAAGAAGCACTCCACAAAGGCAGCTTCCTCACCATTGAAAGGACTACACACCCATAATGGGAGCAGAAAATGTTTTCCTGCAGTGTTACTGCAACCCTGAGGGCTTTGAAGGAGCAGGAGGATGCTGTGGTGTGAAGTAAACTGATTGTAATAGGGTTGGTGGAAAGGGTTCCAGCTCTCCAAAACCTCAGTTAATCTATACCTGAATTACACACTAATTACTAATCACCCCTCTGTTTTGTTGTGCTACTGCCATTTGTCCCACCTCACTTTACTGAGTTGTTGTCCCAGTTATGGGTGGTGGCACAGAATGAGACCACAGCCGCCTTTGCAGACTGCAGGAAAATCCTTTACAACTCTTAGGCCCTTTGTAAACCTTATTTAACAAAGACTTCAGCAAAGTCCAATGCACAGGGTTAAAGTGCACTGGTAAGATCAAAATCAAGCACTCTACTGCTGGTTCTGACTCCAGCTTAGCAAATGAGTACAGCACCATCCCGTAGGAAATAAAAAAAACCCTCTTTGGAACACAGAAAAATCAGGCCCCTTCTTCAGAGCACACACTCACAGAGTGCTCAGGGTATAACAAGGTTGTGTGAGAACATCTCTGCTGTGGGTCTGTGGAGCTTGAAGCAAATGCCTGAGGACTTGTTCTGTTCTCCCTAGTGTGATCTATTTATAAACACAAGAATTGCTAGAGGGAATGGAACCTAAAAGCTGTTTATGTGTCTCTAAGGTCAAAGAATTGGTGCTAAAAATACTTACTCAAATCCTAAAACTGACATTATTAATGCACACACAGAAATGTTTGTTATCTTGTTTTGACCTTTTTTTTCTTTTTCTAAGATGAAGGATGATAGCAAGGTCTGAATTCCCCTCTGGTTGTACAAGGCATGTAGAAACACAGTTTGTTTCTGTATCCAGGTTCAATAGGGCACAAAGGAGCCTGAACTCACTTTCTAAACTTTCCCAGGTTTGCCTGTTCTGACTAAAGCTCCAACAGCTTCTTGCCCACATTTTGCACTACAACACAACAACAGTTATTATTTATGATTAAACAAGCAAAAGGGTCGTACCTTGAACTAACACCATGGTGCCACTTGCTGAGAGCAGAGGGGACCTTTTCACCGCCTCAGCACAGACATAATTATCACTGTCATTTTTCTGGAGGTTGTAAAGAGTTATCACAGTTTTATTTCCTTGTCTTGAATAGTCCAGGCGATTCTCAAAGGCAGGAGAAACCTCTGGCACGTTCAGATTTGACACATACAGAACTTTTCCAGGCTGCACGTGAGTCCTGAGTAAGTAGAATTCCTCTTCTTTCGGTGAGCTTTTCAACCCACAGGTGATGCTGACAGACTGGCCTTGCCTAGGGTTGGCATAGAGTGGTGACTGCTCCAGAGCCCCACTGGAATTAGCTAAAAACAAGAGCGATTAATAGCTATCACATGCTTAACACGGTGTATTTTAACTGGGGAGCCAGGGCAGAGGTCACAGACAGAAAGAACAGATCATACAAATTTAGATTAAATGAATTTTTAAGCAGACTCTCTTCACACATGCTTTGAGAAGAAGCATATGTTTTAGTACACCCTGGCATGCTTTCCTGCCTCAGGATCTGAAAGCTGGACTGACCAACAGGTTTAGCTGTTGGTAAAGGGTCTGCATCTACCTAAAAAGAAAATATACTGATCTCTAAGGGAATACAGGCTGATCAGCATGTCCTTGAGACAGGCATCATTGCCTGCTTTCTCAAGTGAGATGAAGCCATAGATAGATCTGGGCGTTATTGGTCTGGATCAAATAATGCAGTGTGATTTCATCAATGTTGAAAACGGAGTGGTTGTTAATGACTCACTGTCCAGCTGGGAAGACATTCCACTGAACTCCTCTGAAGACAAGCCTTGCTCCTTTTAACATTATCATTAAAGTGAACAAGGGAGTGAGGACAGAATTTATGTTTGTAAAGGAAAGGTTGTAAGCATTTCAGAGAAGAGGATCAGAATTAAAAAGAGTTATAAAGCAATTTAATAAAATCATTTGGAGAGACAATACAAAATAAACAAGATGTGGTTCATTTGAGAAAACACAGCCAAGAAGTTTGAAAGGAGAAGCCTAAGGGAGGAGACAATAATCCTTCATGGATATAAATTACTGTTGCTGATCCAGCAATCAATTTGATTTCACATGCCTTGGGGACAGGAAAGGAAGAAAGCTCTGAAAGCTTTGCAAAAGATGTTTCAGGTTAGAAGGTCTCATTGGAAGAATGGGTACATAGAGGAATAAATAGCCAAAGAATAGAGTGGATGCAACCCTCTTCTACTGGAAAAAAAATAAAGACAGAAAAATTGTTCCTCCAACCAGAAACAACTGCCAAAAAGACCACTTCTGCCCATTCATCAACTCCTTACTAACAAGAGAAGAAACTCTTTACCTATCTTGCCAACTCTGCTGAACACCAGCTTCCCAATTATTACCAATTTGTCATTTAAGATGAATTAGTAAGAACAAAAGGGATTTGCAAAAATTGCTACCAAAAAAATGACTCTTTGCTCTTCTAGTTATTTTTAAGGTTTGACAGATTATTTTAGAAAGAGCTGTGGGACCTCACTGTTTGCAAACCACCTCAGCAAACTATGACTCATGTGAAAATCTGCAGTTGGAATTAATAAGTCACAAATTAATGTTCGAGGGTGGTTTGGGGTTTTTTGGATACCTTACTATCTAATGTGTTTTCTTCATTGTTTCAGAGAACAAACCCACACTTTCCTTCAAATCTGTACATGACCTGAGCAGACACAAGGAAAAATTCTGTCAGACTCATCCTCCCACTGTGTTTTCTTCCAAACTTTGATTTAAAATATAGATCTGTATTAACTAATTCATGACATAAAATGTGTAATTGCAATACCTTTGACCACTACTATGGTTGTCTTCCCATATAGTTTTTTGTGACGGTCATTGATTTTAACAATCTCAGAGCATAGGTAGATATTGGAATCAGATTCCTGCACATCATGCAGGGTTATCCTGAGATTCTTCCCTTCGTTTGAGTACGTGGTGCGATTAACCAAGGCAGGATAGATACTTGAATGATTCTGGTGTTGAGGAACATATATCACATTGAGATTCTGTCTGATAGAGTGCAAGTACATCCCCACTTGGTTTTCTGAATTATTCACTGAGCAAGTTATGCTGATGGAGTCTCCTTTCCAAGCACTGATAACAGCTGTAGGCTGGCCATTTCCTCCACCTAAAAATAAGAAATGTAATTGAAATTGTAATGTCAGATTTCCTCTTGGTCTGTTCATAACAAAGTAGTTTCAAAACCAACTCCTCCATCAACAGAACCTCTCTGTAAGACTGGACCTCAGGCTCCCTGTGCTGGAGATGTCATTTCTTGGCTGCCCTGGCACCTGGAGTGCTGCTCATGCCCTTGGAACTGAAATACTCAGCATCTTCCCCAGCTTCAAAGGCCTTGGCAAAAAAGTGGCTTCTGTCACTCACACAGAAAATTTAATTCTCTCTACAGATTCCCAGGATGATCTGATTTGTTCTCAAAAGACAAGTTTCACTAAACTCAGCCTGATAATTTGAGCTGGTTTCAGATCTAAATCAGGAATATAAAGGTAAGACAAAGTGGCAGAAAATGGGAGAAAATTTTCTTCTGTCTTTTTAACAAGTTCAGGGAGCTGCATAACAGAGACTCTCAGGAAGAGGGCTACAGAAGGTGTGAGCCAAAGCTTTGCTAAGAAAAAGGATACAAAAATAAATAATGAGACCCTGGGAGCTCTCCAATAACCCCAATATCCAAAGACATTGAAAGGGAAATACTTGCACAATGAATAGTGAGAAACACATAGATCAAATGGGGGACACCTAAAAGAAGCTACATCAGAAGCAAGGGAAGAAAAATTAGACAGCATTGCATGTCTAAGACAAATATAGTTTAGAAAAGATTGGGAAAAAAGGAAAGAATAGATTGAAAAATAGAAAATGTAAGCACATTGATATTGTACGTACCATCCGAGGCAGGGAAGCATGGGAGAAGCAGAAGAAAGAATGATGCAGTTGGGAGAGATGACATCCACAGCATTTTCAGGGTCTTTTTAGTTGTTCTCGCAATCTGACTGATGAGTTAAAGTTCTGAGGAAAGAGTTGTAAGCCCCAGGTTGGTCCATTGCCTGACAGCTACATGAGCTGTCTACTGAACAAAGTCAGCAGAGTTTTGCCTTTGCCTTTGTATCACCACAGTTGTGACAGCAGGGGTAGAGCCATTTCCCTGGGAGGTGCTTCTTGGATTTCTTCACACTTACACCACCCATGGTTTCCTGCTGTTGATGAGCAGCCCCCAGGGCAGCAATAGAAAGTAGTCTGTGGTGAGCACCCACCTCCCTTTGAAGAGAATTGAGAGAAGGAAAGCTCAAATTTGCTCCTCACGGTGCCAAAGTCAGGCAGTTTTCCCCCAGTTGTGGTCCCCCTGGAAATGAAAGGGCTTGGTACAATAAGTTCAGTTTGTCAGGGCTTCCTGAGGCTTAGATTGGTGGCTGCAGATGCAAAAATCTTGGTTTTGTAAGGAGAAAGGGTATGAGAGATTCTCCATTCCTACCAGAAAACCCTAAATTATTACACATGCCCAGCACACAAACAAGCAGGTATGATCCAAATCTTGGCAAAGACAACATGAATCATTCCCAAGCTGGAGTTCCTTAAGCAAACATCAGCCACTCACACCCAGCTTCCCCCAGGTCAGACCTGACCCATAAAGCAGCCCACCTGAGATCACAATCAGGGGAAAGTGGATTTGACAGGAAATCTGCAGAGCCCTAACCAGGTGTTTTGATCTTGTTGTTAGAAGGATTGATTTGATCATTACCTGAAACTCTCAACCTTTTCCTTCTCCTTTAACTCCATAGCAAAGCCAAGACAATAAATAATTCCAATCTTTACCAAGACAATAAAGCTTTTCCCACCATAGAAAGTACTGACTTAAAACTTAACTTGCAACCCAGAGAGCCGATTGTATTCTAGATGACTATTTAACAAGAAGAAGCATCAACGATTTCTGAGAGAACAGATTGGCTCTAAGACAGGAGCATTTAGAGGAGACAGTGTGAGTACCTCACACGTTGTTGGTGCCCAAGGAGGCCTTCATGCCTCTTCCATTCCCTTCTCCAGGTACCTGAACAGCCTTTCCAGCCCCCAACTCGTTCAGCTCCTCTTCCAGAGGTCTGCCCAGCACATGAGAAAGTCACCTGAAACCCAGAGGAAAAGCAGATAATCAGCTCCTCCCCTCTTTAAAATGTAACTAGATGCAATCACCACCTAATTACAGCAACTGAATTTTCACGTTCACTTTTAGAGCAAAAGTCAGCAGTTTCACTGAACAATGGACACCAGGCAAATCCATGCTGCTGTGTGGTACATTGCAGTGAGAAAACCATGGGAAAAAACCAATCACATTCCCAAAACCTTCCCAGGAACCTGCCTAGGGGTACCTGGGCAGTCACCCTGTCCCTCTAGGCACTGCAGCAGAGATGTGAACAGACGGATTTGAGATCTGCTCCTGAGTCTGGCACTACCTGGCCATGCAAGGGGGCCCAGGCTCAAGAAGTTCAGGGCCTGTAAGCCCAGGGTACAGATGAGGCTAAAATCTGCTGCTTTCCTCTGTCTTTTATCAGTGGGATTTTTGGTGTGGTAAGGAGGAAAATCAAACTATCAGAGTAGATTTTCCCACTTAGCAAATGCAGCACAAGGATACAACAGGGATTTGCCCTGGAGAGTGCCTGACCCTCTCCTTTCCCCTCTTCCCTACAGCTCCAGATATCTCCACACAGCCACAAATCTTTGCCTTGACACACATGATGAGCTGTGAGGGTTTTTCACCCTGTCCAAGCTGTGCCTCAGCCTATCCCCAGCAGCAGCCCCAGCCCTGGGCTGCCATAAACTGTAGCTGGACCTGAGAGTAGCAATGCTCCCTCCCAGCTCACAGCTCATCCTTTCACCAAGACACTCTCTCCTCCACCCTGGCTCTCAGCACAGTCTTTTTAACAAGGACTTCACATGGAGCTTCTGTTCCAAACAAACCTGTGCCAGTCACAAGCAGCCCAGGTTGCTGCACACTCACAGGTACTGAAAGCAGCCCCTGGAGCAGACATCTCACTGCCTGCTGCTGGCTGGGCTGGGCTGAGCTGCTCACCCCGAGCTGACCCACCACCCACTGCACCTTCCACGCCCTCTGAAACGACCTGGCACTCCTCATGGGCTGTTGGAAAAGGAAATCATATCTGACAGAGCAGTCTTTGGCCAATCAGTTCATAATGAAACCAAAAGAAGCCCAAAAGTGCATGATGCAATCTCTGAGTGCATGGCACCGGATACCCTCTGCCAAGCAGATAAGGGGGGAAATAATGAGACCCTTGGAGTTTTCCAATGACCCCAATATCCAAAGAAACTGAACAGAAAGACTTGTGCAGAAAATATCTAGGAAGAGAGGGAACAAATGGGGAACACGTGTTCAGAATGCAGGTTTGAGAGTCTTTGAAAAATCTCTGCAAAGGGATCAGTAAAATCCAGATTTGAAATTAAGCACCACCACAACAAATTTTGTTGGCAAGGTTCACTCTGCTACTACTGGATTGTTCAGGCACGCTGAGGGAAAAATAAGCTACAAACAAAATCCAGTTAATGATAACAGAAATGAACTCAGAATTATCTGCATGTGTGTGTGTGCACATGTGACAAAAAGACAGTGAGGACAAGGATAAAAAGGAACATGGCCTAAAAGCTTAACAGCACTCAACCTAAAAGGGCTTAACTTACACCTTAAAAATAACAATTTAGCAAAGGAGCAACACTTAACAGCATCTAACCTAGCTTATAACTGATATTAAACTTAATTACAGGCATAACTTCTCAGATATCTCAGGTGCTTAAAGACCTAAGAGAGCAGCGTTTCTCCTGTGCCATCACACCTGCACACAGATAGAAAGTCAGAGCAGGGTTCCTGTGAGAAATTCCCCTCGAGGGCAGGGAAATGCTCACTCCCGATGCTTTTGCATCTCCCCAAGGGCCCATGGCTGAGCCTGGAGCAGTGGGGGATCAGCCCATGCTCTGTGGTTGTTCAGGATCCCCGAGAGCAGCACAGGGAGAGTTCCCGGCTCCCAGAGCCCCACTGCCCCGGAGAGCTCCAGGGGCTCCTTTGGCAGCGCTGCTCATGGGCCACACCAGAGGGGATTTAGGCACAGCAATGGCTCATCCTGGACACACTTGGGACCTGCACACTTTCTTTGGAAGTGTGAGAGCAGGGGTGTTGTGCTGTTCAGGCAACAAAAATAATTCTCAAGGCCATTCATAAAAAACCTCAGGAGCTCATTGGACAGAGCAGTTCATGGGACCACAGTGTGTTCCTGATAAACTCAGCAGAGCTGAACCAGGGGCTGTTCATCAAGGCCGAGGTCCAATGACCATTTCTCAGATCTCAGTGCAGCCTGGAAAAGGAGAGGATTCACCACCACACAATGAATAGACAGTGTTTATGCTGAATTTATGTTTTATTATTACAACAGCTCAAATCAAATAACAACCATCCAACTATGATATTTGGTAAGTCAGGCCCCTTACTATTATTTGTCATTTTTTTTATTTCATAAGACAAAATAAGATGATCTTGATTACATTCTAACAGAGATCATTCCATGAGCCTATGATTAAAAATATATGCCTCTATCCTTATATTGCAAAAGCAAAATGCACTTGCTGATGACAAACACTGTCAATTTTTTAAGCATGTTATCACTGCTTTTCCTGAGATGTGGCACCTGTGATATCCAACAGCAAAACACAGCTCGAGTGGCAAAGTGGAACAGTCGGTAGTGATGTCCCCCATATCCCAATTGAGATAATCACCCATTGGAAGAGGAGATGTGGAAAAAAGATCATTTGAATGAGCCATAAAGATGAGTCTGACTTGTGTCTCATGACCCACCAAAAACCCAGTTCATACCTGGATCACCAACACAACAAGCTCAGTAAATACCTACAAAACTTGGAATTTGTGGATTGCCAACACTTCAGGAAGTTTTGGCAGCATATCATCACACTAAAGCAGAGAATTTACAGCAAATCACCGGAGAGCTGAGGTAAAAGTATGAGTATAAAGCCCTGATTGGGAAGGGGAAAAAACTCTACCAACCCATAAAAGCACTCGTCTCCATCACCAAACAAAAGGGAAATTAATCACACATGCTCTCCCATATTTCTAATTGTACAAATTAGAAATCTTTAATTTACAAATATATTTGGATGTCTTACATTATGAACTTCTCACTTTAGATTTGACTGAAGCAAAATTCAAGAGGGACACAACATCCTACATCCTTTGGAAGAGGGTGCCGCTGGCAGAGAGGTTTTCCCAATTGTACTTGGTTTTCAAGCATGGGTGAGGTGCCCTTCTTCGGGAGTCTGCCTGTCTTTCCTGAAAGCTGCAGAATTGAAGGAAAAATATCAGTGAGGCCACCAAAGAAACCAGTCAATTCCAGTAAGAATTATAAACCAAATGCCTCTACTTAGGCCTGGAAACCTGGAGTGTGAAGTCCTCCAGGCAGCTGCCCTGTCCCATCTGCTACTGGGCTACCTCTTGCTCTGCAAGGGTTGCAGCTTCCTGGCCATGAATGTGGGCTCAAGTCTTGGCTGAGACCCTGCCCTGGCGCTGTGACCCATCAGCCTCTGCCTTAGGGGGCTGTAGGACACACTTGAGACATCACTGGATGTTGCACCCAGGGCAGGAGCTCAGGGCCATCACCTGTGGTGAATCTTTTACCCATCACACCAATATATCCATTCATCTATTGATGTAACTGTGGTGGCCATGGTGATTTTGTGTTGTCTTTGCTGGGCTTTGTAAACACTTGTGCAACTCCTTCCAAAACAAGTTCTCCCCTTGAAATCTACATTTATCTGCCCTTTCTGGGCAACTCACTGCAGCCAGATCAGACCACAGGCTTTGTGTTTCTCCACAAAGCCCCAGCAGCAATGGGGCAGCACAGGTGCAGCACAGGTTCATCCCCAGTGCTGAACTGCATTGTAGCACAACTATTTCTCTAGTAAGAGCTGGTTTAAGATTATCTGCCTTGAAGAAAACTGTGCTTGCTGTGTTGGGAGTGAGCAGGGAAGAGAAGAGACTAATACAGAGCAAGGCTGATATTTACATAAGGATTCCCTATTTACTTCACAGAGCCCATCCCACCTCTCCCCATGTGTATTGGTTTGCAAAACAAGCTTCCCTGCTGGATGCATTTAGGAAAATACTCCTTCTTAAATGAAAGTTGTGCCAGGCTGGGAGAGGGAACCACTCTCCTGAAGGCCATGTCAGCCCATCCCTGGCTGTCCATCCTGGCTGGGACTGGTCTCTGCCAGGGAAGCTGCACAGCACTACTGCAGTCTGGGACTGCTCCAAGGAGCAGGATCCCATGGAGGGAAGGCTGAGCCCCTGCCATCACTTGGTCCTGCCAGTACTTCATCCTTGTTTTGGGAAGAAGCAGTGAGGAAATTCCTTCTGTGCTCATTTTTCACAACAAAGCCACTAGATGGGCACTGTCACGGCAGCCATGGGAGGGGAGGTCACTCCAGCTCTTGGGCCAGTGAAGATTGTTAGGAGCTGCATGAACAACACTACACAGATGAGCTTCAGGAGGAAAGCCCCTTGTGCTTTTTCCACTTCCAGGTGTGGAACACAAGGAACCAACAGACTGTACCTTGGCCACGCCCATGCCGAAAGTGCAAAACATGGTGGCATTATCATGAGAATCAAAAGGAAGCTGACTGTGAAAAATATAACAACTGTGTCCTTTTCACTGGTTGGAGGTCCTGGATTATCTTCTGTGTGTTCCTTTTGACAGTCACACCCTCCCAAGCACCTACATGGCTCCCTCTGTGGGCAGAGTGCCCAGTGCAGAGAAGGCCCTGTGCGCTGAGCAGTGGCTGCTTCTGTCAGCTCAGGGTGTTTTCTTCCAGCACCGATGATCCAAACATTTCCAGATGTTCTTTGGCCCATCCCGTCTGTCTCTGCTGTGTCCTAGGGGGGAACACATGAAACTGGCTGACCCACCCAGCTGGATTTTAACCCCTCTGCTGTGATTTGCTCCCAGCATGTGGGCCAGGCAGTTTGAGCAGGTTTAAAGCAGCCAGGTTTCATGGAGAGCTCATTGCTGCTGTGCAGTGGAGCAGGGCCCAGAGCAGGGTCCCCTCGATGGCTCCAGGCTGCCATCCCCTGGCACTGGGTGCCGGCAGCAGAGGCTCCGCTCGGCTGCAGCCCGGGGAGCTCCCTGTGACTGACAGGAGCCTGATGGGGCCTGCAGCTGAGAATAAAGCTGATGAAACCTTGCCCTGATACCAACAGGCTAAATTATGAGGCAAAAGGCACAGCCACAGCCCAACTGATGTCTCTGTACCCTACACCAGCACTCACCCTAGGGCATTGCTACAGCTGTCTGTGTTTTCCTAACATGTCACCAGTGCCTGGGACAGATGTAAGTGTGGGGTGGTGGGCCACTGCTTCATTGCCCCCGTGGTCTGTTCAGGGTCTCTGCACCTGCTGGGGAGCAAACAGGCAGTTTCCTTGCAATCCCTGCCAGTGTTTTCCCCTGGGCTCAACTTTCTCCAAGCTCGCGGGGTGCTCACATTCCTGCCCACTCCCCAGCATTGCCTCAGGCCTCCAACCTGAAACTGATGTCTCTGATGGGTCTTGTCTTGTTTTCACCATTTCATATACCTCCCTGTATACATCCCAAAATTTTAGGTCCACCTACATGGTTCAAACCTGCATGGCTAGCTCCTGAGGTGTGGAAGACATTCTACACATTTCTGGTAAATGGGAATGCATCTTGTTACAGAAGTGTGAAAAACCTCATTAAACATGTTTATCATAATAAAGATCTTCATGGCTGAAAGCTGATCAGCTCCAAAAAGGCTCACTCTCATCACTCTTTCAGATAGAGACATCTGTCATGGGACGAATGGGAGCTTCAGACAAGCCCTGTCTTAGCCTCAGATTTTTGGCAACAGCATAAATTTAAGAAATCACTACGGCCCACAAGTTCAAAGGATGGCAGATCAGGTTTATCTATGAGATGAATTATTTATGAAACAGTCAGGAGATAACAGATGAGCGATCTTAATCCGAGTTACTTACTACACAGTAAAACTAAAAGAACTACTAGTGGGTTACATAAAACAGTGCACCATATGAAGTTACCTATACTGAACCTAGCAAAAGAAATAGTGATGATTAGGAGTCAAATATAACTTACCC
>CM019230.1:8085546-8120498 GCA_009741485.1 Malurus cyaneus samueli
TTGTGGATTGGTTGCATGGAGTTCCATGTGCAATGGCTGCAGCTCAGCTGCCTTTGCTGACCCTGCCTCTGCAAAGACAGGGCTCCCATAGAGCAGACCCTCCCCAGAAAGCACATGGAATCCAAGCTTTCCATGGCACAGATTCTTCTTGGCAAACCCCAAGTGGGGACCCATAACCATTGGTCAGCATGATAGTAACAACAGCCGTTTTCAAAGAAAATAGGTTTTCAGACCTTCATGTCACACGTTTTCTCCAAGGTGGGAAGGGCATCCATTGGGACAGCATGAAATCAGTAATTTTGAATTGGGATCACACAGGAACACAAGATAAAGTTGCTTCTTTCCCTGCAACATATGAAGTGGGCAATGACTTCTTAAAATGGACCTGCCTGAAATGGGGGCCCCAGATGCTCTGACTTGTTATATCTGTTCTATACTGGG
The DNA here is from genome assembly GCA_009741485.1 of Malurus cyaneus samueli. Taxonomy (NCBI): domain Eukaryota; kingdom Metazoa; phylum Chordata; class Aves; order Passeriformes; family Maluridae; genus Malurus; species Malurus cyaneus. The sequence continues at coordinate 8,085,988 of CM019230.1, forward strand.
CTCAAGAATCCAAAGCAAACACTTCTCCAAGATCTCAGCCCAGACAGTTATTTTTATGGATGCTAGTGTCACTGCTCCTTGGAGTAGAGTTTCAGCAGAAAGAAGCTAGTGTTTCACTGACACCTTACAAAGCTTTGAGCTCTCTAAGGAGTGAGTGGAGCATTTTTCCCTACCAGCTGCACAAGGAATATGATACGAGCCAAATATAAGGACCAAGGGATTTATACATTTGTTTCAGACATTGTAAGCTCATTTAAAGAAATTATTCTTCCACACACGTGCATACACACACACATGTACTCATGCCTGCATGCACCCACATGCACACCCAGTGTGTGCTTTACCTTGGCTTTGGTGTCTCTAGCTGTGCAGAGCCTGAAGTCTTCCTGGGAAGAAATCTCGACATGATGGACACAGTGGCTACTTTTTCCACAAACATTTCTGAACATGACCATCATGATCACTCTCATCTGCCCTGTTCCATCACATCACCAGTTCTGTTTTGGTAAGAAAAGCAGTTCTTTGGTACAGAAAACTGAAAACTTCTCTCAGCTCAGCTGATAAAAAGTGCTCAAGAGAGACCTTTCTCCAACATTTGTTTTGCTCTGAGATGTGGTTTTCCTTCCTCTACAACAGGAATTAGGTTGTAGATATTTCTCTCCACACACATACTTTGTCTTTTCCTGAACACTGTAGGAATGAGGTCTCACACATGGCATCAGAGTAAGGCAGGGAAGCAGCATCACATGGTAGGCAAAGCACAGGTAGCACTGATAAATGGCTGCAGCAGTTTCTTTGTCCCTTCAGTGTCTATACCAAAGGCCTTATAATCTTTTACTTAGCAAAACTGTGTGGGAAATGTTACTGAATTTTACAGTTCAAGGTATCATATACCAGCATTCTCAGAAGTGCTTTGCTATCTGCCCATAAGAGCATCTTGTGAGTTCAGCTGTAGTTTTGGTTACCCATCCCTAGTGAAGCATCAGGCAAGGAAGAACAGCCCCTTCTCATTGTCCTTAGTGGGAATATTATGGATGTCTGAACAGCTGATTTTGCTGCCTTCCCAGTATTTGACACAAAGACGCTGTTTTCTAATCAGGGAACCTGATATTTTCTGTCCCTCAAGAGATACTAAATGCTTCAAAGTCATACAATCATGACTTTTTTGCAGAGAACACTGCATGTCTCAGTAAAGGCCAATTTAAGAGACAATAATTCCCTGAGATAAATGAGAGAAATTGAAAAAAAAGAGCTCTGGATCAGAATAGAATTACCAAAAAGGGAGAGAACAAGATATTTTACACGAGTTGTAGTCCCTTGTGGATTTCAGTGGCTGAAAGCCAGGCAATGTGTCCCTATAGGACCCTATGAGCAGAATGGGTGGACCACTTGGTGGATAAGAAGATGGCTGAATACTGGCATTCAAAGAGTTGCCATCAATATTTTGATGCCCAAGTGGATATATTTTTTTAATTGTTATTTCCAAGTCTATAGTTCTAGTTAGGCAATGAGTACTTACAGTTTTTTTAACCTTTAATATATAGGGTTTAACTTCATCATGCAATCTAGGCAAAAGCTAAAAGCAATTTAGATAGCTTTCTCCATACTGTTGGGAAACTTTCTGCTTCAGTTAAACAAACTTTAATGAACTCAAAACTTAACTAGTGCAGGAAAGCTCTGATGAGCCCTTGTATTGCTAAATTAGTTCAGGGCTGTCTGATGGAAATGGCAACAGCAAATGGAATATGGTTTGGGACTGCATTAGGAAACTGCTCTAGGTTCCTTCTGGACTGGCTTGGTGTTGGTCTAGCACAGAATGGTCATTGTCTTGGCTCAAGATATTCATTTTGAGTTTCATTTTGAGTAGCACATGGAAGAAGCAAGTCACTCTGAAAGGCACTTGTTTCCATGACCATGATGGCTTTTTTGGAGAAGGGTTTATCACTTACAGAGGTTCCTACTTTTTTCATAGGAAGACAAGTCTAGACACCAAGTGAAACCAAAAATTGTTTTTAGACAGTGATATATACTATACTATAAATTCCTGAGCCTACAAAGCAAGCAGGATGGTCCTTTCCACTGAAGATAAGCAGATAATGGCATTTTCATGTCAAATGGAAATTTTTTAAGTGTGTTATATACACATTGAAATCCAGTCAATTAAATATCTTGTGAAGCTCACTGTCATTGATAATCTAAGGGAGAGAGAAGTGATGTATGGGTTTGCATTTGCCACGAAAGATTTCTCGATCCTTCACTCTCCCACGAGTAACAGCTTATCTAATACTATCCTGAAGGTGTATTTATTTTTTCTAAACATTGTTTACAAAACCTATCATTTAAACTGAGCTATTTTTTACATAATTTTTGCCACACTTCTGCTTCATTTTAGTTCAGTATTATTTCTGAAGATTTTGTACAAATTTCTCTGATTATGTTCAATGCCAAATTTTTTTCTGAGATTTTGCAATCCCTGCTATGAGACGAACCTTTCTTTACTCTGCTTTATTCTCAGGGCAGGAACAGAACAACCATAAATGTCAAAACAAGATTCTAATAAAGACAATTTTTTTCTACCATCTAGTCACTGGATTTCTATGAAATCTTCACAGCAGGTGTATCTCACAACTTCTTTTTTTTTGTTGTTGTTGTTTTTGCAGTAATCCAGGAAGAGCCTTTAGCTCTTTTGAGCCTTCAATCCAAGGCTATGGTTGGAAAGTGGGACAGTTCTGCCATAGACTTCTGGAAAAAGTAAAATTAAATACCTTTTTTTGTGAGGAGCAGTGTATTATTAGGTTGGCTCAGTGTCATTAAATGTTGAAGCAGCAGTGCATAGACAACAATTATGTTTATCCTCCTATTGGGGCTGGTAAGTAACTTTAGAAAAATATACTTGATCCTTTACAGTGCTTTTTATTTGAAACATGTACCTTATTTCTTCATGAATTTTGCACTGTAGTGCTCATATGCTTGCTTAAGTAGAGAGGATTTGTCAAGTGTATTTCTGTGTTGGGAGACAAAATTGATTTTTGCTACCTTAGTTGCTTACAATCAAGTGAATCTGAGAACTGGATCACAAAGAACTGAGAACAGGATGTGGGGGTACATGTGCTCTTTGCCTTTCCTGCCTTTCCCCTGGAACTGTGTAGATGGTTTTGAATTTGTCCATGCCAGCTCTCTCAAGCAGACTGGCACTTTCATGTTTGCCAGCACTGACATTGTAGAAGAGTGTGAGAATGGATATTCCTGTGTCCATCTGCTGGCAGCAGGGCACCATCCATCAGTGCTACTAAAGAGCTATTTTCATTCCACCAGCCATTTCATGCTGGTTTTACAATAATGATCTTGGTTCAAGTAACTTTTGGTCAGCCTTTTCAACCTTCTCAAAGAGTCAGAAGTGGGAAGCTTGATAATATATAGAAACTGGTTAGCAGTATTTTCTGAAGCTGCTTCCCATTGAAATAATGAAGTTTTCTCTCCTCCTGCCATTAGGTTTTTGGTTTACTCCCAGAAAAAAAATACAATATTGCTCAGAGAACAGGAAACTGGGGTAAAGGACTTTCATTTTCAGATGTCAAATGAGACAGGAATCACAGAAGGGGTAGCAGTCCAGGGAGAGCTGTTTGTCCAAGCTGACAAACCTGAGCTAGCTAAGCAGCAACAACGTAACTCCCCTGTACCCAGTGAGCAGAACTCCCACAGGACCGAGCTGAGCTCCCAACAACCCCCGGCTGCGTGGCAGCCCTGGCTTTTGGCTTTTAACTGCCCACACTGCCTTCCCAGTCACCCCTGCCCCTTCTTCTGGATCGCATTTAAAGGCACAGAGACCTTTTGGGCATACAAGCTGACGGAATATAGGAATAGAGTGTTATCATAAAATCAACCCGAGCTCTATGAAGAAAGTTTAACTATAAAGAATAATTTCCATTAATACTTGATTATTTGGTGCTGTAATGACTGTCTTATTGGCTGTTGTCAATTTATTAAGAGAAAGGGCTACAAAATGTGGCAGATCATTTGGTCTTAGATACTTGTCTCAGGCTCTCTCTCCTTTGACTGTACAAAGAGGTTGTGATAATGGCAGACTCAAAAATTTGAATTTTTTATATTAGAAGCTCAAAGAAAATCCATTCCCTAACTTCTTATGGATACCTCCATAGAGGAATCTTGGAACCCAATAATTTGCCAAGACCTGAGTTCATTAACTTTGAAGGGTAGTTTCTCAGAAGTGCTAATGGCTTTGAAATTATTTGGTCTGTTGAATAATATTTCATTCTGCTTCATGTTCTTTCATACACAAAGTATGGACAAAGAGGGGGCAATACTTTAATAAGTTTCAAGAATGATTTTAAGGAACCAGAATCTGAAGAAACTATAACCAAGAACACAATTACTAAACACACAGTAAAATTTCTATAGAGATTTTTGGAAGCACCAGGAAGGACAGCATAGTTATTGTCACTATAGTATTACTGTTCACTCTCAGAAACTTGTCTTATTAACATAAGCTAAATGGGTCACTGTATGTCTGAGGGAGTGGCTGCCCATCTGAGGGAATGTCTAGCATGAGAGGTTCTGTCTATGGAGCTAAATCAAGGGGAAATGCAAGGCAAATTACCTTTGCATCAATGGACAGAGCTTAAGATAGATGCAAAGACTCTTGTTTGAGCTCCTGCGGCATCCAGCTGCTTCCTGGCATCCTCAGCAATCTGGCATACTGTGACAAGGGCACATTTCTGAATGGCTCAGCCACTCCCTGCTCCAAAACAAGGCTAAACTGAAAGCAGGTAGGTCCAGTCCAGGAGAAGTGGCAGCTAAAATCAGGATTGGTATTAGAAAATCATTCCTGCAAGCTGTCTTCTACTCATGCCAGTTCTCTGAGAGCTCTGACCCCCATTTTTGCCTTGCAGACAGGTTTTTTCTCCACATGCACCTGTTCTTTCACAGGAGAATTTTACAGATCTGCATGGTTTGTTTCTACTGAACTCTATGTTCAGACACTTCGTGATTGTCCTCATCCTTTTTTTGTTTTGTCTCCCCTCAGGTTTGTTTGTATGCCCTTTGTAAATCAGGATCCATGCTGAGTAAGAATCTGGTGACGACAGAGAATAACTTTTCCTTGATAAATGTGTCATCTTGTGCCTGAAGTCTTTTGGTTCCTAGTGATTTCTTGACTGGATATGTCCCTATGTGGCAGGAGAATGCATTACATAGGTTTATGTCTTATTTTTGTATTCAAGACCGAAATGAAAAAGAATTGTCAGATGATGATGGCTTTAGTACTTTGCCAGCTGCTTTGTTCCATTTGTTATGTTCACAATCCAACTCTGAAACTATTAGCATGGCTGATTGTGTAACTACAGAGGTAAATTTGTTAAAAGAAACTTGTTTAAGAAGAACTAAGCTACTGGACAATCTGAAAATGCTCAGCTTTGTTTTATTTCTTGGGGAATGACTTGGGGCGTGAATCACACTCATGAAGATTTACCAGAGTCTAGTAACATTAGTGTGATGCACCTGTTCCTGTCAAATATGGTGTTGAATTTCTTATATGATTTATGGACATGTAATGGACTGCTGCTAATCCAGTATGAACTCTTGCTACACAGCATGAACTGTGCTATTGAGGACCAGTGTTTGCAGGAAGTCCTCCAGTGAACTCTGATGCACACACTTTAAATGTATCAGATTTTATTACTGCTCCTCTCCGTGATCTTTTTCTGTTCTTTCATTTCCTTACTATTTGATCTAGTTGGATCATTTTAATTTTTAAATTTTAAGATTATGCAAAAAACCTGAGAAAATATTTAGAAGCGCACTGCTACATACTATAATGTAGCACTGTGTGTGCAAGGGACACTCAGCTCCAGCAGAGAATCCCATGACCAAAGGAAGAACTATGTACAGCAGAACCCAGCAGAGACTTGATGTTTTGCCATGGATTATTGCTGAGAGTTACAACAATTCCCATTGCCACAGAATGGACAAAGGTCTGTCCCACTGTATACATCAATATGGGACCTTGCACTGGGGTAAGGACTGCTGTGCCAGGAAGCCAGCCTGTTTATGGTTACTCTTTTGGTGGGAGTTCTGATTGCTGCACAATTATTTTCTCCATGCTGAACTCAACAAAAATAACAAAACAAAACAAATTAAAAAACAAACAAAAAAACCCCAAAACAAAACAAACCAAATCAAACCAAAACAACAAAAACAAACAAACAAACAAACAAAAAAACAACCCTCTTTTTTCTTTTTTTTGTTTCAATGTTGAAATGATCTGACTCCATGGACGTTTGAAGAACAGTTTAAATACTTACACAAGCAGACAGAGAGTGAAGGGTTGGGATTTGTATGCTGGTCTGTTGGACGCTTCCAGGGTAAAGGTACCTGGAACTGCAGTGCTATTCTTGAATACCTTGCCAGTCATGATAGCCAGCAGTTTATAATTGCAGCTAAAAGGTAAGGGATACAGTTTATGTGAGCCTGGTTATCAAGCACCCTCTCTTAAGGACAGTGATCTGGAAGGATTTCATGGTTATCAAATAAGGAATGAGGAGGCTGCCCTTCCTGCAACCTAAAAAAAACCTTTCCAAGGTGACAGATTGAGTTTTAAACCCTTTAGATAAAAATCCAGTTACAATTGTTTATATTAGTCTTTCTGCAAGAAAACCATGAATTGTGCAAGGGTATGCAGTCCCTGACATAAGAGCAAAAGCTGATATATCATTTTGCCTTCCTGAACTCAGCATCTGACAGTTCAAAATTTCTGAAACAAGTTTGTTGTACTTTTGTGGTCTCTCAATTGATTTGTATTAATGTTCTCCATGTTTTGACTTTCTCATTGGAAAAAAAAAGTTTAACAGAAAGACAATGTTGTGTTCCAGTGATCAAAACAAATGCTCACAGTCTTTTAACATCTTTATTGGCATTCTAGATGGTGGAACAGTGTACCCTCAGCAAATATGTTGATGATACAGAACTGGGAGGTGTGGTAGATACACCACATAGTTATGGTGTTATTCAGAGGCATCTTTACAAGTTGAAGAAACAGGCTGACATAAATTCAGTAAACAAAAATGGACAGTTCCATACCTGGGCAGCAATAATCCCTTGTACCAGCACAGGTTTGGGGATGACTGGCTGGGGACCAGAAAAAGATCTGGTACACACAAGGCCAACAACATCCTGAGTTTCATGATGGAAAGTTTTGAGGAGGTGGAGCACAGTGCTCTTCCTCCTCCATACAGCCCTGGTGAACAATGCCTGGAGTGCTGTGTCCAGTTCCAGGCTCCACAGTACAAAAAATTCATGGACATCCTTGAGCAATTCCGTTGAAGAATCACAAGGTTGTTTAAATAGTTGGGGAATCTGACTATGGAGAGATGCTGAGTTAGCAGGGGTTGTTTAGCTCCAAAAGAAAGTGGTGTCCAGGGGGTGATGTCACTATGTGTGAATATCTGATGGGTGATAAGGGGGTTAAGAATACAAAGCCAGACTCTTCTCAATGCTGTGCAATGGAACAAGAGACAATGGATACAAATTGAAATCTAAGAAATTCCTCTTAAACATAAGATTAATATTTTAGATTGTGAGGGTGTTCAGACATGACAAAGGGTTACCCAGAGAGATTAAGTAGTATCTATCCTTGGAAATATTCCAAACCCAGCTGCACATCTCCTTCTAGTTGACCTTGCTATGACCAACATGGTTGGATCAGCTAATCCCCTGAGCCTCCTTATGACCTCATCATTCTATGACTCCATGACTTTATATAATTTGCTTTCACATAAGTTTATAGAAACAACAAGTTCAACCCTGTAAAGGGTTACTGGGCACTTATGATAATATTTGGCACCTGGATACCAATCTGGAGTACGCCAGAGGGACTGAAAGTGATTGGAGCCACCCTACAGTCTTCCATAACACAGTAAAAGAAAGGACAGAATGTGAATTCTTTAATTTACATTCTGCTCTTATGAATTCCCTAAAAAATTGCATGTGAATTATAGAAAAGGTTGAACTCTATGTCTTTTTGCTGAAGGGCAAATAGATTTTATAACTGGCTGTAACCCTTTCTCTTCACTTTGGATTATATATATTTATATTAAAGCAATCACAACATATTTTAAATCAAATGTTTTTATTTATTTATTTATTAAGAAGTTATTGTCTTACAGTGCTTTGCACAGACTACTGATATGGTGAATTTTTTTAATAGAAAATTTTGCAAACTTTTAAAATTAAAAATATCAGTTGGGTCTTTTGTTATAAATGGTACATTGGGGCAACACAAAATTCCCACGCATTGCACTCTGCAGAATTTCAATACGCACCCTGTAAATTACAGAGGATTATCAGGATCAAAAAGGAATATTAATAGAGGTGAAATGGAAAATTAATTTCTCCTCACTTTGTGATTTGTCGCCATACATGGAGGATGGGCGTCATTTTGCAGTGACACACTATTCCCGGAGTCAGGCTGCCTGTCAGCTGCTAAGTGCTGATGTAAAGGTAACTGATCTTGGGAAAAACATGGATCCATAATAGGCATAAATGTGTACCTCTGGGAGGAAGCTTAAAATAGATGCATCTGATACCTTGTTTTTATTGCATAGACTTCCAAGTCTGTAATAATCCTGATGTGAAAGAGTGACAGGTATTTCTTAGAACATAAAAGCTCCATTCCCTCTCCTGTCATCAGAGTTGGATGAGCACATCCTTGTTCCACACAAACTATTTTTCTTGAACGACTTTATTTCTTTAATATTAACTAGTGAAACTGCTTTACCCCAAATAATCCAAAGCCCAAGAAGAAACAGTACCTAGTTTGCAATTTAAGGCTTGATAGTGCCAGGTTTTTCACTGTGGAGAATGTTTGCCATTTGCATATACTTCTGGGCTCTTTCAAAATTAAGAACTATGAATAAATGTTATTTAAGCAGTGGTAAGTCGAGTTTTTCAATCTTTAAAGGCTAATGTATAATTTAAAAAAAAAAAGAGCAAAGATGAATCCCTGGGAAATGTCTAAAGGAAAGATCTACCAGCTTTGGGTATATTGTGTTTTTCCACCCAATTTCATGCCCATGGCCCAATACCTCAATGACTGTCTGTTGGGCACTGAATGCCATGTGAAACAGATCTGCCAAATTTCTGCTCTGTCCTGACACTGCTGGAGGGGCAGGCAGGCCATGTCTGGTGCCTTCTCACACCCAAGTCCTTGTGAGCAGGAGGGCCAAAAGAAATGGCTGGAAACAACAAGGGAGGGGAAAGGAGAGGTACTGGTGGGAACTGGGAAGACAGAAAGTTTTTAGGGCACTTCTGGGAGAGTATGCACTCACTGGGCAATGCATGGTAATCTGTTTTACAAGCAGGTGACTCTTGTAAATAAAGATTGAGTGTGATCTTCATGAAAGCAACTGTGAAGCACAGAGCAGTGAGATCATGGCCCTTCTCATAAGGCCAGCCAGACCCTAAAGTGGCACATCCTATGCAGAAACACTGGGAGTCTTGGGTGGGTTGGAAAACACTTCCAGTCAGCTACTGTCAGGTTACTGAAAGGACTGATTTGGGAAGAAAGAAATACTTCTCTCTGAAAAAGGTGGTGATTAGAGTTACTACTGAGAGGTAAATACTTTCTCCCACTGCTCAAAACCAGCTTTCCCTTTACTCACCTCTCTACTGCTTTTTAGTTTTTTCCTGCCTCCTGGTCCATACTGCAGTCTCTCCCTGTGTCTCTTGTTCTACCTCATCAGAATTATTAACACGTTCACGAGAATGGATGAACTCCTTTATGATGAGACACTTGAAGAGATTGGCTTGAATGATGATGGGTCACACTTGGTGAGTGATTGAAAAGATAGTCTAGGGAGATGAAACTGATACAAGATGGATTTATTTGCATAACTCCACTGAATAGGAAAAAAAACAAGGAGGGAAAAAATATCTTAAAGATGAAGGAAAATAGTAGGAGTAAAATCTATGAACGCAAAGAGTCCTTTTGATAATTAATTTTGAGAATTAGAGATACAAAACTTATCCTCAGACTCCTATATATACATATTTTGAGAATTTTAGAGGTAAACAAATAAATATTATAGAAATTAAGACCTGGAAATATATCATAAAATTCTAGTCACTGCAGTGGTGAGCACCATATCATAATTTTTTCTCCACCCCTCTACTGGTTTTCATTATGACTGACAGTAATTTGTGAAATGATGAGATTACAGAATTGACTGTAAATTTGGTTGATTGTTACAGGCAGATTGGGAAGGTGTCTTTTTCTGTGTTCCTCTCCTTCTTATTTCCAAGTAACAGCAGTCTTGCTTTTAATGTAAGGCTCAACCTTCTTTTTAGTTCTAGATGGACTTCCAGGACTTCCAGTATTCCTCTACTCAAGAAGTTTTGGCTTTGTCATGGATAGCAAATTATCAAGTTTCTCTATCCAGACAAATGTGTAGAGCACTAACTACATTCTTGGATATACAAATGATATGCCAAAATGCCCACTCATGAATAGTAATCTGTAAATCGCAGAAATCATTTAACAAAAGCCTTCATGACATGCCAAACATTTATCACCTTTAGGGACAGAATTGTTTGGGGGAGAAGTATGTGCCTTGTAAATACTGAATTTATAACAAGGGGTGGGAACATTGCACTAACTGTTGTGACTTTATATCTGTTCTTCTGAAATGACTGATGTGATGGCCTCTTTCCAGAATTACTGCTCATCACTATATTACATCACATAATTAATTTTTTTTGTTGTTGTGGGTTTTTTGGGGGTTTGGGATTGGGAGGAGGGGTTGTGGGTTTTTTTGTTGTTTGTTTGGGTTTGGTTTGGGGTTTTTGTGTTTATTTGGTTTTGGTTATTGTTTTGGCTTTTGTTTTGGTTTACTTTGCTTCTCTTTGTCTATGTTATTAGCAGGAGATTAGTGCTCCCTTGGCTCTCTGGCACCCACCTGCCTTCTCTTCTGGATGAGCTGCTCACCACAGGTTATACAATACCATGCCAGGAGAGGGTTCATTCATGCCACATTGTCTGCTGACACCAGGAGGGACTCACATTCTTCCTGCACATGCTGCTTTGTTGGCCTGCATCACAAGAGCCCTGAATGCTCTGCATAAAACAAAATCCAAACTTCCTTGTTATGCAGCTAATCCACTGCCTGGTAGATGCCATGCCACAGGCTCTTCCCAAACAATCCAAGAAGCCATTGCATGTGTGGATTGTTTCCTGGGCATGTTAACAAGGCTTTTACTCGGACTGCCCTGTGGGGACTGCCACATGGACATCTCAGCTGAGGACATGGGGGAACTGCTTTTCTGGCAAGAACTGCACAAAGCCCAGCACCTTCCCCTGAGCTAAATGAGAGCCACCATTAACAGCCCAGTTTCCCTACAGCTTTGGGGAGACCCACAACAGATGGTTTTTTTGCCATGACAGGGACCAGAAATTTTCACTGAGGGGGGAAAAGTGTCAGATTGACATAGGGTCAGTGATGTTTTCATATTCTGGAGAGGGTGAGATACCTCAGTTGCACTGCATCAGACCACATCTAAGGCTCCTCTCTGGTCCAGTTTTCCCTTCCTTCTATCCCTTCTGGCCCTTCTATCCCTGACCCCGGGCTGACTGAGCCACGCTGACTGTTGTCAGCAGGTTCAAGGCTTTCCCACTCCTCCCTGTTCAGTGGGGCTCGGATGACAGTGGAAGGGATGATAGCACCCCCACTCACTAACTCCTCTTCCCAGCAGCTCTGGGAAATGCTTTGTTGTGCTGCAATTGAGGGAGGGCAGGACACATCTAAGCACAGAGCATATTACTGTGTGAAATCTTCCACAGGAAAATTCAGGGAATTCCATGACAACTTTGCTGCATTAGTGCCTGCTACAATTTTTGATACTGAATGTGGAGTGAGGGCAGAGGAGGGTAGCACAGAGAGGGTCATTTAGATTTTTGTCAGGGTACCTCTGATGCACCCAACAGTTTCCCTAAGGAACTGATGTCACACAGTTCTGCTCTCCATGTGAGATTCTATGGAAACCAGTCTAGGGGGACATTTCTATCACCTCATTCCTCCTGCCCAAAAGCTGTTGTCCCACCTCCATGGAAAGCAAGCATTGGAGAAATCTCTTTTCCAGGAACTTTTCCAGCACAACAGCCTAGAAAGGTTTTCACTCCTTCTGTGCTTTCATGCAGAGGTTTCTTTCCAAGAAGAGTCCAAGCTCTGCACAGACACTGTAGGATCTACACCAAAAAAAGAAAAAAAAAAAAAAAAAAGAAAAAAAAAAAAAAAAAAAAAAAGAAAAAAAAAAAAAAAAGAGAGAGTAACATAAACAGTGTGTAGGCAAATGTGGGTGTGCTTTTATTTTTCCATGAATTTCTATGAATTTCCATTTCAGTTTCCTGAATTCAGAAACCACCCCCTCACACACGCACACAGATTTTAGCATAATTTATGATGTCCTGAATAGTATAAATCTTGGTGTTCTTATTATAAGAACAGTTGATATACTCTGTGCAGCTGACAGAGTCAAATGCCACACTTAGTCCCTGGAGAATTCTAATCTCCCCCTCAAATTTGAAGATGTCAGTGAAAAACAATCTCCATGTTTTCTGAAACCCAACCCCAAGGAGCAATGATAATACCATCCATAAAAATAACTGGTCTGGGATCCTTAGGGTGTATCGCTGACAGAATTGTTCGAGCCAAGACAGTGCAGATGTCCACGTCATAAATCTGGAAAGGTTACAGTTCATGTGCGGCAGAACGGAAACAACTCTCTGCCCCATTTCAGCCTGCTACAGAATAAAAAAAAAATAGATGCTCTGGAGAGAGCATTCTTGGCCCAAAGAGTGCCTCCAGTATGAAGAGACCCATCCTTTGGAGACTATTTCGTGTCATGTATTCCTCAAAACACTTGTAATTAATCTGAACAGCTTATCACCACCAACTGAGTAGCTACTGAAGGTTCACATTCATTTTAAAATCTGCCACACAAATTCATGAGGGGAAAACCAGATGCAAACTCCTGATTCCATATAACAAAGACAGCAAGACTGGGATGTGCCTGAGCTGGGGGCACTTGAGGAATGGAGTGGTGTTCAGGGAAAGCCGCAGCACATCTGCCTGTCTCATCATTCCTGTGCTTTTCAGCCTCAGACACCATTGAAACTGAGCTGCTGCCAGGACAATGCTCTGGGCCACCCTTTGGTTCCTGACATGTCTGTCCCAATGAGCCAACAGACAGCAGAGGCAGAGACAGCCCCTTGCAGAGGGGCCATGGAGAGCCTGGAGCCCAGGAGCTGCTGCTCTGGGGCCAGGACACCCCTGTGTTGGCACAGCAGCAGGCTGAGCACAGGCAGTGCCAGACACAGCCACTGCTTGTGGCTCTGGCCAGAGCACACACCCGGGCAGCAACGCGCTCTGTGTCCTCATGGAATGCACAGAAATCTGCTGGAGTCAGGGCCAGCTGGGGCCTCTTCTGCTCTGGGCAAAGCAGCTCATGCTGTGCCAGGAGATACTGGCTCCGGGCTAATGTGGGTTTCAAGTTTGCAAAGTGCATGAGACAGAGCCCAGGGAGGCAACACACTGTAGGATGGATTTGTAAGGGTTTGTCCCAGCTGAAAGCAAGTGGGTGGCTCACCAGTGCCCCATGGGTGCTGGACAAGGCCTGAGAGCTCTAAGTTGAACTCTCCCAAGCTCCTCCCTCAAGGGATCTTCTTTGCCCCTCTCTGGTCTCACAAATCCCTCTTTCACTTCAGTCAGTAATTTCTGTATGTGTAATTCTGGGACAGCATGGAGTATTTCAGCAGAGGTGCCACCAGAACTTTATGCAGAGCCACCTGTGTGTTCCATAAGAGTTTCCAAAGTACCACAACTGATGCCCTCCACATCACTGTGGCTGTTTGGGAAAAACACAGAACATGTGATTTTAGCTTATGCTCTCAGCTCTTATTTCTAGCCACCCTTTGCTGCTGTGCTCTCATCTTACCTCTGAACTAATAGGGGCTTGTTTTATTTACTGCAGTGTTACAGAGCCCATGTGGATCAAATGTTAATTTACCAACTCAGTTGTCAAGACAGCAACAAACAACCCAAATTTTCATGTTAAAATGAAGATTGTCCAGCACTCACAGCTAACTTGTTGCACTTGTGACTGGCTTTAGATGCAAAGGATTTAATGAGTACTACAGGCTCCTCCTGCAAGGCTTGTGATAGTTCCTATTTCTCTGAAGAGTTATTGTAAGAACTCTGCCCGTTAAAAAACTGACACTGTAACTTCTGTTGCTCACTCATCCTGGGATATCGTATTAGTTTCTTTAATTAGTGCTTTTTGCTGGCTTTGAGTGACAACCAATTGAACACTGATGCCCAAGATATGTTTTTAAGGCTGAAGGACTGGGAAATTGCTGGTCCAGTAAAAAGCACAGGTATTGTCCTCTACTCTCTCTCCCCGTTACCTTTTTCATCCTCCTATATTGCCTATCAGAAAAGATATCTTGACTTGAAATTTTCTCAGCAGGACAGGACTACACCTACAACAAACCTTCACCACCTGTAGTCCAGACAACCGAGCCAGCAATGGGCAGCACGAGGGGTACTCACACCCACACGCTGGATCACCCAGGGGTCCCTTTATCCACCTACCACCAGTTTGCAAACTCTGTCTGCTCTTCTTGAATGTTACTTCTCTCCCTTGGGAGAGCAGCAGCTGGCTAACTCTGGTAATTGTAGAAGCTCTGTGCTCATGGATGTGAAGGGAGGGCCAGCCCATGACATGGGGAAAAAGATACTGCTTGGATCCTGACATCCCTGCTGAATTTTCCCTGCCATCCCCATGCAGTAAATCTGTGGGCTGTAACTCTGGCCTGTGGTCCACATGCCCTACTGAAGGCTTGATCAAAACTTTATTTTTCCATGTGTGATATTCGTTTCCTTAAGGTTTGCTTTCCATGTGTGATATTCAGCTGCTTAATCCAGCAGCTGACAGGAAGGGCTCCAACAGGCAATCTAGTGTCCCCATTTTCAAACCAAAATGCATCTGTTACTTAGCTATTTTATGTCCTTTGGATGATGGAGGTTCATGATTCTCCAATGCTGAGACAATCTTCCCTAAATATTCACAGTATCTTCTATCCCATTTTCTTGCGGGGTAGAGGAGTCCAGCTGAGAGATTCCTGCTCTGTGACACATCTGCTTTGATACTGTGGCTCTGTTCAAAGGCTTCATTTTATTAATACATACAGGAAATAGTGAAATGTGTAAAGACAGGTCTTTGCTCTCTCCTTGTTAGAGCTTGAATTCCCAGCTGAGAAAGGTTTTGGATTTGCTGTCACCATGAATCATCCCTGCCTTACCCAGCTGAGAATACACTAGCTCAAGAACAGTAGTGGGCATGGCTATCTTTGGAGTCTGTTTTCTTATCACTTGGCTCCAACTTCCATTAGATAGATAAGAGTGTCACTGGAGTGTTTAATACCAGGACTCTCCATGCTCACTGAAGCACAGCATTGCTACCACAGCTTTAAGTAGAAGAAATCTGAATGAGCTGGGAATTATATACTGCTGGATGTGCATGAAAGATCCATGTGCATTTGCTAGGGCTAAGAACAGTCTTAATGCCACCAAAACTGGCCTTAGAAAGGAGAAAAAGTCAGCTAACTGCAATAAGCTTTACCTGAAAAGCCCTGTTTGTTGGAAGTCAGTTAATAGTTTACTCTTTCATTAATGAGTGCATAATGGTGGTGCACTCAGTAACCCCAGTAAATATGACCCCTAAGTCTGGTTGTTATATAATCTTCAGAGAATGTAGATGTTGTCCCATGGGAAAGATGCGTGTGATGTATTTGCTCTGCAAAAAGCTTTTGTCACCCAGCCTCTTAGAAAGGGAAGCACATTTAAGAAAAATGCAGAAAGCCCATGGAGAAAAGTCATTATAACAGGGAGACAACCCAAGTTTTAAGGCCAGATCATCATTTCCCTGAATTACTTCTTTAATTTTGTGCCACTAAACCAGGTACCAGCACAAGTCCTTACCAGCTGGGATTGCAAACACTACACTGCACTGCCAGGGATTATTCGTGCCTCTGCAGCTCTCTGATAATTCTCACATAAAAGAGGATGGGAACTTATCATTGATCCCAACTTTAAACTCCAAAGAACACACAAAAACGTTTAATTTGCTGATATATACTCGCACACAGGCAGCACAGATCTGTGAACTCAGCCTTGTCTCCTTGTGCAACTAGAACAGGTCAGTACCAAGCTGACTTTCCTAATTAAACACCCGACTGCAATTCTGTGCTCTTGTGAAGTGTGAATTTGTAAACATAAGCAAGCTGTGCCTTGCTCTGGATTTAGAAGTTCTGCCTGCTGTGTTTAGTGGGCTTTGGATTTTGTGGCTTCTTTTATTTTTTTCAGAGTGGGAAGAAATCCGGTACCAGAACCTTCTGTTACTGAGAAGAGAATGGTTTAAATTGTTCTCTTGACTAGAACTGGAATCAAGTTATTGTGCAGTGACCCAGCCTCTGGAGTGCATTTCTAGATGGAAGGCTGGACTTACACAAGCTGAAGAGACATTTATTGTAATTTATCATGATTTGACAAAAGAAACATTGTCAGAAAGAGGTGCAGTAGGAAAGGTGAAAGAAGGAGACAGACCACAGGGTCCCCAAATAGGTGAGAAACTTTCAGCTTACCTCCTGCATTGAGTAAAACTAATTCTTGTCGTTATTTAAATAAGGACCAGGTGCCAAGTTTCACAGCAGGTGCACGGGGTAATCCATGGTGCTGCCATACAGTAAAGCCTTTAAGGGTGTGTTTTGGCTTAAAGGTGTACATGGTCACTGAACACGACAGCTTTCTTCAGTCTCTCCCGCAAAGAAGCCATGGAGTTATTTACAGACCCACCTCTGACACCATGCTGCTTTTCCACTACTTCATGGATGGACACATTCTGACCAAAGGAGCTCAAGGGAGCTGCAGATGGGAAGTAGTGCAAGATGTAAATATAGGCCATTGTCCTCCACTTGTTGGGAGCTTGTAGCCCAGGAAATGTGCTCTAGGTAATTTGCTGTTTTGGTATCCCTTCAGTGGACCGGCCTCCAGCTTCTTCACATTCCACTTGAAGTGCAGAGTCCAGAATGCAGCACTGTATTTCAGCAATTACCCCAAGTGCAGGAGGGTAAGTAACTTCCTCCAGTCTGTTAGACATGCTGTTCCTAATGCAGCCCCCTCTTGGATTTGCTGTCCTTGTGATGAGAAAGTGCTGCTGGCTTACAGTCAAACTGGTATCCCACAAAACCCCCACATCCTTTTTAGCAGGGTTCCCACTAAGATATTTCCATGTCCCCACAGTGTGATTCTGCCCCAGGCAGAAAACTCCATTTCTTAATGAGCTTCATGAGGTTTCTGCTGGCCTCACCCTCAGATTTGTCAAAATTCCACTGGATTAAATCTCTTTCACTCACATACCCTAATGTTATCAGCAAATTTGCCAAAGGTGCAATCTGTGACTCACTCATAGGGCTTTGATTTTGAGATTTGGAAAGATAAGAGTCTCGTGGTGAGGCACAGGGGTATTGTTGGCATTAATAACTGACAGCCAGCTACTAACGAGCTGCTGATTGAACAGTTGAGACAGTTCAGACTATTTTCAAAGGTCACAACCACCCATTTGTCCAGCTCATCCTCAGCTTCCAAATGGCACGTCTGCAAGATATACTATAAAAACACTTTACAGAGCCTGAACATGTTTAGCAAGGTATTTTATGTCATGTGTTGTTTCCACCACTATCTCATCCACACACTAAAGTTGAATTTCTAGTTAATAAGCTGAATGTTGCCATGAAAAAACATGGATGGGGGCTTCAGGATGGTGTCCTAGTGGGATACAGCCTATTAGCCTTGAGACGCCTCCACTTCCCTACTTGACTCTGCTGTCTTGCTGTGATTCTTGCTCCTGAATTCATGGACAATCACAGAATGTGGGGGAGGGGAAACCATGGTTAAAGACTGGCAGAGGGTGAGGCAGCTGCCCGGTCTCCATCTCACGAAGGATCTATTTTCAGCACAATAAAATCCTCTCTCTTCCATGGGAATGTCAGCACTGCAGATCCTTGCCCACTCCACACTGCTGTGTAGGACAGCCTGCAGCCTCTATCTACCCTCATTCTGCCTCTTCTCTTTTGACTCCTCTGTGTTTTGCATTCAGCTGTAGTGGAGTACAACTCTGAAGAGAAGGAAACACTGGCAGAAAGTTAATTCACAATCAATTTTAATTCCTTTTGTGAACAAAAGGAAATATTTTTTCTTCTTCCAGCAGGTCCTTCCTTTCCCAAGTACAGTTACTGCTGTCATTCCTCCAAACCTTTCCAGAGTAACACTACAGCTATCCTAGTAAATTAAACATGTCCAGGAGCTTAGGCCAATTGGCATGAAACTGTTTATGCTTATAGAAGTAAACTATTTCTGTATCAAGAATGGTGAAGCTGGATGCAGACTGTATTGGGAAGGGTCCCAGAAAATGCCAGCTGTCCAGTTATGCCTTTAAATTTGTTTAGGAGATGTGTTGCTGGCAGAGGTCAAAAGCTTGACAAGAAATGTGCTCATGATTTATCAGTTTAAGTGACTGGTTTCCCCTGTCTGCAAATGTTCTCTGGCACAAGGCAGTGTACTAGGAAAGGTAGCATGAAAGAGAGTTTTGTACAGGATAAGGTACCAATGTCTGTGAACTAACAGCAGACAACCAACAGAACTCTTCAGATTCTTTACAAAAAGCTTATAGGCTAACATGCCAGTAAATTTAATTAATCATCAGCAGAGAAAGATCAGCTTTGTGAAAGAAGTTAAAGCTGCCACAAAGGATGAATACCTCATATTCATCAGGGTATGCTCTTGTGAGAGGTCAAGAATCTGAACAAGAGTCTGGACATGAGTCTTTGCAATTTTGGTTTCTTACAGAAGAAGGACACTTGAGAATAGGCTGCTTACAAACTTTGATTTCACCATGCCGAGTTGTAGGACAAGAGGTAGCAGTTTTAAACTGGAAGAGAAGAATTTGATATTAGAAAGAAATCCTACTCTGTGAAGGTGGTGAGGCCCTGGTACAGGGTGCCCAGAGAAGCTGTGGCTGCCCCATCCCTGGAAGAGTCCAAGGGAAGGTTGGACAGGGCTTGGAGCAGCCTGGGATAGTGGAAGGTGTCAATGCCATGGCTTTTCAGGCCCTTTCCAGCTGAAGCCATTCTGTAATGGATTCTCTGATTCAACTGCAGGAAATTAAAGAAGGGTTATCAGTTTCAGAAGTTTCAATGACACAAAAACTTAGCATATACATTGATTTTCCATTATGTTCATCTCATATAGATCTCCACGTTTGACCTCTATAAACACCATTCAAATCACTTTTTCTTTCCCACTTTTCCTTGAAACTTGAATGTAATGTTTAGTCTATTTACCTTGATATTATTCTTTGAGATTACTTCCTGAAAGCCTGTGAATAAAGAGCAGAGATGGAAAAAAAACCCCAAAGCCAACACACCAGTATTTTGTCAAAAATTACCTAAGCATTTTTCAGGTTTTGTTTCCATAGGCTTTAGTTCAACTTTTTCAGCTAAACTACTCTTCAATATTTCTTACCTATTTCTATTTCTTCATGTATTTTCCTAGTTCAAAGCACTACAGACAATACTGATTAAGTCCCTGGAAAGCTTTTGCTAATATATAAATCTTCTCTTGGAAGACTAATGCAATACTGTGCTAATATCATGGGGTGCATCATCTGCCAAACCTCCTCTGACTTACATCCAAGTCATTCATGGCACCATGTTGTTTTGGGATGATTTTATCAAAATGCTTTCAAGCAAGATGTGTAAATAACGTATTTTTACATTACATTCTCTTCCTTTTTACTTTTGTTTTTTTAACTCAAAATGTCAAAAGCTGACAACATTTTTCAGTTGTCCTGTAGCACTTTCTTCCAATGAATGAGCTATTTTACAGCAGAGTACTAAAATATCAGCTAAAGAATTGTCTCATTTGTATATTCTTATTCAAGTGAAGGTATAAGACAACTGTCAAATTAAAAAAAATAAATATTTTCACATTTTTATCTTTGCAGCTTATAAACTTTAATGTCAGCAAGGGTTCATCCTCTGGAACAAAAATCATACTGTGAGATGTCACCAGGAACTGTCAGTTGGAATTTGTTAGACCAAGATCACAAGATTTGCAAGGCCTAATGACAGTCCACTAAAATAACAAAGACATTCAAATATCTTTTTGTATTGGAAGTTTTCCTAGTAGTTTGCAATGCAATCATGTGGTAGTTAGAAACACCTAGAGTAATGCCTTTTGCCTCTATCATGCTTAGAGTGAGTGGATGTTCACCATCTGCCCATTTTTGTCTTCCTTGTCTGGTGAAGCTTATAGGGAGCTGATGATGACTTCAGCATCTGTCAACAACACAGTGTTGAATAAGATAAACCTGAACCCATGAATTCAGCTTTTCATTCCAGCTATTTAATTATGCTGTTTCTTTGTTCTGACATTGAAACCATCATTTTTTAAATCTCATTAGATAATGAAGTACTTCTAGTTATAGGTCGTTAGACTTTAATCAGTCCTTGAGTTCATCAGACAGTTGAATGTTTCCTACAAGACATGAGGCTGAAGTCCTCCCAAGCTCTTAGTTAAGCTGTCTCTATCACCTGCTTTTGAAAGAAATAGAATTTCCCATTCCTGTCGAGATGCTGGCATTGCAGGAGCATGTTTATGGCACTGCCTACTGAGATGGCACTGTTTCTGTCATATGATACATCTTTGGGAACTATGGCTTTCCTTGCTACTCAGGCGGACAGAGCACACTGTCACCAGAACACCATCAAGATTCTTCTAATTCTCCACTGAATTCTGAATTTTATTAATTAATTCAAATGTAAGACCACATTCTTCAATACACGTAATACTGCCCAAACTGCACTTGTGTGAGTGGACAAAAATTAGCTGCTGTTGAGTAGGACCAGAGCTAAACTAGGAATAAATATACTGAAGAATTTCAGTTTTATTAAGGTATCCTGTTGTGATCATCTCAGTTACTGTGGATCCTGTATCTTGTGAAGCAAATACTGCAGCACTACAAACTTTTGCTGTGCTAGTTCAGCATATTATGTCCCTCTGTGCTTGTACATAGAAAGAAACTTAAAAGGGACAAGGAAAAGGGTTCAGATATATATCACCCTGCAAATGGTGGCAAAAAGCAGCAGACAGTAATATCAGAGAGAACACAGAAGAAGAAATTCATTTCTCCAGCTATCCTCTTTTTGAAATTTCCACTAAGTACTGGCAGCAGGGGGAATCGGCAACTTCTTTTCTCAGCTGTTGCTGTAACCTAAAAAGAGCCACGAAATGCGCCCTTGAAGGTCACATTGGGAAGACAGGTCAGTGCTGCACTAGATCATGTAGCTTATGGAAAAGGCAGCAAGACACTTTCTTTCATGCATATATTTTATCATATTTTAAATGAGTTCAGTACGCAGGCATTTTCCTCAGCTCCCTTGGTAGACCATTAATAATTCTATTCTTCTCTCTCTACACTGAAAATTAGCTGAACTTGACATTATGCCTGAGTGCATATATATATCATCGGGTTTAAATTGTTACTACTCTAAATTCACTTCACTCAATGTGCAGCAATTGTGTGAGGCTCCATAAGCTAAACAAAATCTTCATCATGATGCATTTTGAATTTTTTTGCATTGTCTTTGGACAATATAAAACAATCAAAGCAGGAAAAACTGCCAATTATAATTTGAGAACACAATTCAGTAAAAAGATATTAAAAAAAAATTCAGAGTATTTGAAAAAACACAAAACCACTGTAACCCTATTTGTAATGGCAGAGAGTGTCACCTGAGTTTAGGACTGTGAAATATACTGACAAACAGTATGTTGCTCATGTACAGAAAAGTTGTAAAGCAGTAAGAATTAAGATCTGAATATTACTATTATTAATTTTTACTTACATTTAGACATTATAGGACTGTTGTGTACTATAGTTATGGATGTTATATTGAAATGTACACAATACTGCAGTTTTTCCTTAAGTAAATTTGGGAATTGGGCATGTCTTTCATGCATCTTTACTGCAATAACCTCACAAAGTCCTTCACAATTTTTTTCACAAAGAATATATATGGATAAATTCTGCTACATAGCTGTGGAAAGCTATATAGTAGAATAACATATAATATAGCTATATAATACAGACGACAGTTATGTTGCCCTGGGAACACTGAACAAACACACTTGGCCTTTGACTAAATAAATCTTGAATGATTTGCAGCTAGGGGAAATGTCATCTGTCTATTGAAAGGACATTAAGGAGCAAGGAAGGAATTCTTTCCCACAGTCTGACTCATGTGTGACAAGCTACCTTAGGTTTGGGAACAATTCCATAAAAGTTTTTGTTTTCTCTTTTGTGAACAGACCTGATGCTTCATTGAAGATCACCCTGAAAGCACTGGTGTGTGATTGTCAATACTGGGAGACTCCTCAAGGTCACTGACTATTTAACCCAGACCTTCCCTTGGCTGCCTGCCCAGAGCTCCTCACTCCTCCCTCACTCCATTTGCCTCACCCCTGACTCCTGCATGGCAAACAGTGAAAACCCACAAGAGCTCTCTGAGTAAAATGGCTTTATCATTGGCCACTGGAAAGGAAAATGTTTTCAGTCCCCAAAGTCACTCAGCTAGACCCTCCATAGAGTCTCTGGTGATCCAAAAGGCACTTTGTCCCAGCCTGACAACACTGCACAAGACAGACTTGCTACATGCCAGTGAGAGCAGGGCTTAACAGAAAGGTAATAGCAGCTACTCAGACAAGAACTGTGGCATACTGTTCAGAGCCTCAACAAACCCAACTTCTAGTAGAGGCACATCTGTTACTTCTCTGGGAAACCCATCCCTGTGTCTCACTACATTCATAATAAAGTATTTCTGCCATATATCTATTTGGAATCTACATTTTTTCATGTGAAAAACATTGCTTACTGCCCTTTAAATGTCTTATAAGGCGTTTATAAGCCCCCTTTAAATACTGAAAGAATTAAGATGCCTTAAGAAGGTGTCCTTGAACCTTTCTGATCTCCAGGCTGTACAACCCCAATGACTGGACACGGCACTCAATGCTATGGTTTAGTGAGGGTGGTGGAATTTAATCAAAGGTTAGATTCTATGAACTTGGAGGCCTTTTCTAACCTTAATGATTCTATGAAGATTTCAGCTATTTTTTTTTTTTTTTTTTTTTTTTTTTTTTTTTTTTCATAGGAAAGGTGTTCCAGGTCTTAGTCCTCCTTTAGAACCACTTTTACTGTCCTGGACATTCTTGTGCTGGGGACTCCAGAGCTGGATGCAACAATTTCAGATGGCCTCTCACAGAGGGGCAAAATAAAGTCCCATTACCTGGTGGCCATTTTTCTTTTGATACAGCCCAGGACATGGATGGCTTTCTGTGCTGTAAGTACACACTGCTGGCTCATATCCAATTTTTCATCCACCTATATTCCTATCTGTAGATGGGTAGGAGGGGCCTCGTGGTCACACAAGCCTTGGCCCTCATAGGGAATTTCAGACACCCTGATATCTGTTAGAGTAACAACACAGTCAAACAAAAACAGTCCAGGATTTTCCTGGAATGAGTTGATGATAACCTTCTTCAAGCGATAGAGGAGCCAATATGGAGAAGGATTGTGGTGGACCTTGTTCTCACCAACAGGAGGGGCTGGTGGGGAATATGAAGCTCAAAGTCAGCTCTGAATGTGGTGACCATGGAATGGTGGAATTAGAGATCCTTGGGGCAGCGAGGAGGGGAAGCTCACTGCCCTGGGCTTCAGGAGAGCAGACTTTGGACTTTTCAGGGATGACTCAAGAGTGATGAATCCAAACAAAGAGGAAGTCAGTCAGAAATGCCAGGAGGTGTGTATGGATGAACAAAAAACTCCTGGATGAACTCAAATGCAAAAAGAAATCCTACAGACGGTGGGAGGAGAACAAGTAGCCTGGGAGTAATATAGAGAAATTGTCCAAGCAGCCAAGGATTAGCTGAGGAAAACTAAACGGTGATAGAATCACCTTGGCCAGGGATGTCAAGAGCAAAAAGAAAAGCTTCTGTAGGAATGTTGGTGATAAAAGGTTAGGGAAATTAGGTTAGGAAGATTGGAAAATTTGAGCTCTCTCTGGAAGAAACTGGGTGACCTCATTACTTGGGATATGGAGAAAGCTGAGGTCATCAGTGATTTTTTTGCCTCTGTGTTAACCAGAAAGTGCTCAAGCCACATCATCCATGTTGCTGAAGGCAAAGTCAGGAATTGGGAGAATGAAGAACTACCCACTGTAGGAGAAGATCAGATTTGAAACCATTTAAGGATCTTAGAGGTGCACAAGTCCGTGGGACCTGCTGAAATCCACCCATGGGTATTGAGGGAATTGGCAGAGGAAAGGGCTAAGCCTCTCCATTATACTTAAGAAGTTGTGGCTGTCCAGTGAAGTTCCCACTGTAAAAGGGAAACATAACCAGAGATGTTAAATACCTCTTTAGCCAACAGGAGAAGTGGGATTAGGGACATCCTCAGCATGTTTGCCAATGACACCAAACTACATGGTGCAGGTGCCATGCTGGAGAGAGGCATGTGACCCAGAGACACCTGGAGAGGCCAAAGGGATAGGCCCAAGTGAACTTCATGATGAAATCCAGTATGGCCAAGTGTAAAGTCCTGCATGTGCATCTGGGAAATCCCAAGCACAAGTACAGGTTGGGTTGAAAATGGATTGAGAACAGCTCTGAGGAGAAGGACTTGGGGGTGTTATTGGATGAGAAGCTCAACATGTCCTGGCCATCCGTCCTGGCAGCCAAGGCTGATCCCGCAGTGTGGGCAGTAAAGGAGGGGAGGGTTTTCTGCCCCTCTGCCTGACTCAGGTGAGACCCTCCTGGAACACTGCATTCAGCTCTGAGGCCCCCAAAATAAGAACAACATGGACCCGCTGGAGTGAATCCAGAGAAGATGTTCTGAAAGCATCTTCTGCTCTGGAGACAGGCTGAGACAACTGGAGATGTTCGGCCTGGTGAAGAAAAGGCTCCAGAGAGACCTTCTACAATCTTCCAGTGCCTAAAGGGATCTGTATTTAAGCTGGAGAGGGACTTTTGACAAGAACAAGGGGGAATGGCTTCCCACTGATGGAAAGTAGATAGAAATTAGATATTAGGAAGATATTCTTCCCTATGAGAGTGCTGAGGCCCTGGCACAAGTTGCCCAGAACTGTCACTGCCCCATCCCTGAAAGTGTTCAAGGGCCATGTTGGGTGGGGCTTGGAGCAACCTGGTCTAGTGGAAAGTGTCCCTGCCCATGGCAGAAAGGGCTGAAGTGATCTTAGTTTTTTTCCTTGTTGGTGAATTTGACAGTGGAAGCATGTAGATGGGAGAGAGGCTTTCAGCTGAGTCCTTGGTTTGTTTATGTTAGCAGAAATGGAAACAAGGATAAACTGAGGACTGCAAGTCTCTTAACTGAAGTTATCCTTTGGATGTGTGAGCTGAGCTCTGTGTTGGTGAAGAGCTTTTAAATTCTGCAGAAGGAGAAATTTCTGCAGGAATTTAAGAAAACAGTTCATATATAGAGTCTGTAATGACCATGAACATTCCTTGTTGAAAGGGGTATGAATATTAAAATGGCATAGATTTTTACAGGCCAAAATTTTTACCTCAAGGATTTTTTGTTTATGGTCAGACTTGGAAAAAAAGGCCTAAGAAACAAATGAGGTCTCTTCCTGACCTGCCAATATGGATATTTTCTGATCAATTAAAACATCATCAAAAAAAGAAAGGAGTATCTGTTTTAAGCTGCACTGATCTGTGTGGCAGAAATCACAGCACATCTTATGATACTCCCCTTAGCACAAATTCATGCATAGACTTATAATAATTGTTTTCTGAGAATGTCACACTTCTTTTGGAATTTCAAGTGTACAGATGGGTATATCTGCATAAGTGTACCTATGCTCTTCTTCATGTACCAGAAGTGACCTCACATTTCTGAGACCCACACCAGTAGATCAGCTACACCCCAGCCTCTTATTTCTGTGAGAAAATCTTTGTTTATTATACTACCTTGCCCTGTTTATGACTCCTAGGCACCAACACTATTATACCAGATTATTTCTCTGCTTTCAAAATCTTACCAGCTCATCTGCCAAATGCTTTTAGTAATACTTACTTCCCTCTTAGTGGCCTGCCTAATGTATTCCTCTTAAGCATTTCTTAGAAGATTCACACCATCACAACGGAAAGATAAAAGCTGACATTCCCATTGCACAGCTGGGATAGCTGCAGCACTGACATACCAAGCAATCCATTCCAGGTCGTGCTGTGAGTCGGTGGGAAAGCCAGCAATAGAATCCATAAGTCCTGAATCCAAGTTCTTTAAGTGCTTTGACTAGTCCAGATTCTCTCCTTAACACCCTTGTCACATTATTTATAGGAGATGTATTCATATAGCCACTAAGACATCAAAATTTTCTAATTATATCTAGTCATGTCAAATGACAATTATGCCCTTAGTTCAGTTTGCCAGACAATGCTTAGCCAAAGAGGGTTTGCCAAAATATTTTTGACCGAAGAAAGAGTAGGCATCTGTAGCATCTGCAGATGAGATGGTATAAAATGTCCCTGCAACACGTCTGCCCTGGCTCCACAGAAAGCTTCAAGGTAAGAGTATGGGGTCTGCAGACTGGCAGGAAGGGGATGGCAGCCTAACATGCCACAACATTCCTGCTGCCTCTGGTGCTCATGTCCAGGAGGGGACTCCATTAAAAATCTGTTTCCAAGGCACCTGCATGTTTTCACTCTTGGTTTCTGTGCAGCAGCAATTCTGGAACTGCAATTTCTGTTTTACAGTACTGGTCAGCTGCCAGCCCACAAGCCACGCATCTGGTGTCACGAGAGGTAAGAATCTGATTTACTAATTCTTAGGGGGCAGAGACAGATCCTTTTGGGTGGGGTGTCTGTATGGCTGAGTGAATGGTCATTGTTCCACCCTATATTCTCAAGCCCGCTGTAGTCCCAGTATAAGGTGGCAGGGTGCTGAAGGTTGCTAAGGTTTTCAAGTGAATCATTGAATCACAGGTTGTAAGGGATCTCATCAGATCATCTGGTCCATTCTTTAAGGAGCTGTATTTGAAGTCTCTGACTACTCATGGCAGACCAGAATATCCCCATGGGGACATCCCTCACTTCTGCATAACTCACCTGACAGGGAGTGAGGGGTACTGCCTTCCCATCATTGCTATTGCAACTATATAACTGAACCAATAGCACAGTAGAAAAACTACAAAATTCAGTATTTTGTCTCAGAATGTGTGAATTAATGTGATATTTTATCCAAAAATTACCATGGAATCACTAAAGCAGTAAGAGCAGAAAGAGCTGTAATATAAGCAATTAAGCTCTGATTGTCACCTCTATAAAAAGCAATGCTGCCCTTTGTTCCCTGCTTTGCTTGTTCTCTGTCTCACAAGAAATGGATGATACAGCCCTACTCCTCTGGAAGCTACTACCTCTTCCTCCAGAGAAAAATTAAAGAAATAACATGTTATATTTTCTCATTTTAGTATAAATAAACACAAGATTAAATGTTGTGCAAATAGCAGGTACTTAACTCTGTACAGAAAAAGATATTGAAATGTTTTCCTTAGCTGCCCATCGTTTGATTTTTCTTTTTCTCGAGGCAGGGGGAAGAAAAAAAATATTTCAGAGAAATTAATACAGGCTTTAAAATTCCTAATTTTTAAATACTTGATTTGAGCTTCGAATTTTTGAACTTTATTCTTCTGTAAAATTCTACTAATTTTTAAAAAGCAAAAAAAATACGAGAAAAAGAGGTATCTCAGTGTGGTTTGAAACAACATCAATCTTTTGACAGTCATTGCAATTTATGCCTGGATTCAAGAACTTAATAAAATTAGAGAAAATTCTATTATTTATATAATGAATTGAAAGTTTTAAATACTGAAATGGAGCCATTAAGAAGCTTGAGTTTTCAGTATGCAATTCAGACAGTGGAGTATGAGCATTCTGAGCTTTATGAATTAGTATCAATTGGGAGGAAAGAGAATTATAAAAATTTCAAATTAATTATAAGAGTGTCTAAGCAGTTGAAAGGATTTTTGAGGTTCTTAATTCCACAATGCTGTGCCTGAATAGTTGAATCCTCAGTGTCCATAGAGGACATAAATTTGATTTCAATACAAGCCAAACAATCTCCTAAAGCATATGTTTCACATTTTCCATAAATACTGAATTGCACCAATGGAAAAATTTGCAATTCCTTCCAAAAGGCTACAAGTAGTATTAATATAATTCCTTTTATCTCCACATCTTTTCTTCTGACAAATTTGGCAAATTTGAGCAACACATCTGCTCTTCCACAGAGTTCTCTGCTGACAAGCCCCTCTACAAAGTGCAGCCATGTCTTCAGATTCTGAGATGGCCATCTTTGGGGAGGCGGCTCCTTACCTCCGAAAATCGGAAAAGGAGAGAATTGAGGCCCAGAACAAACCTTTTGATGCCAAGTCATCCGTCTTTGTGGTACATCCCAAAGAATCCTTTGTGAAAGGAACAGTCCAGAGCAGAGAATCTGGCAAAGTCACTGTCAAGACCGAAGGGGGAGAGGTGAGTGAAAAACAAGGCTGAAGGACAACCTTTGATCGCTACTCTGGATTCTTAGCTGACATACATGAG
This sequence comes from Malurus cyaneus samueli, assembly GCA_009741485.1. Taxonomy (NCBI): domain Eukaryota; kingdom Metazoa; phylum Chordata; class Aves; order Passeriformes; family Maluridae; genus Malurus; species Malurus cyaneus. Next base: position 8,114,781 of record CM019230.1, read on the forward strand.
TATCCTTCTTCTGACAGACCCTGACCGTGAAGGATGATCAGATCTACTCCATGAACCCTCCCAAGTACGATAAAATCGAGGACATGGCCATGATGACCCACCTCCACGAACCCGCTGTGCTGTACAACCTCAAAGAGCGTTACGCAGCCTGGATGATCTACGTAAGTGGCAGCAGCAGCTTCCTCTGGGCAGCTGCAGGAACTGCTGTGCCAGGCTCAGGGGAAGCCAACGTGCTGTCTCCCTTCCTCACAGACCTACTCGGGTCTCTTCTGCGTCACTGTCAACCCCTACAAGTGGCTGCCGGTGTACAACCCGGAGGTGGTGTTGGCCTACCGAGGCAAGAAGCGCCAGGAGGCCCCTCCACACATCTTCTCCATCTCTGACAACGCCTATCAGTTCATGCTGACTGGTGAGTGGCTCTGTTGATCTCAGAGGTATTGGATCATAAAATTCTCTGAAGTGATACTCCGTCTCAGCAGTGTGAAGAGACTTTTCCGAAGGTTTCTTGGTTCTGGCATACACATCTATTGTGGGTTTTACTATTTACCATTAAAATTTGTTGTTGTTGCTATATTTTTAAATGGAAGACACGTCTGCACTCAGTGATGTGCATTGGAGATTTGTTTAAGTCAAGCTGACATCAGGCAAAGCATTAAACTTACCTATATTTCATTCTTTCTCTGTTGTTCACTGAGTTTTATGTACTGTATTTCTGCCTCATCCACAGATCGGGAGAACCAGTCCATCCTGATCACGTACGTACCTCCCTTGCTCGGGTCCCTGCGGGGCTGCCTGGTGCCAGGGGACCTCCTGCCTGACCACACGCTCTCTGCTTCTCTCTGGGCTTTGACAGTGGAGAATCCGGTGCCGGGAAGACTGTGAACACAAAGCGTGTCATCCAGTACTTTGCAACAATTGCAGCCAGTGGGGACAAGAAGAAGGAAGAGCAGACATCAGGCAAAATGCAGGTAAATTAGTAGACATATATTGGGATCAATGCTTTCTTCTGTTCCTGTCAGGATTTTTGGAACGGATAACTAGCAATAATTATTTCCCTGCAGGGAACGCTTGAGGATCAAATCATCAGCGCCAACCCACTGCTGGAGGCCTTTGGAAATGCCAAGACCGTGAGGAACGACAACTCCTCACGCTTTGTAAGTCGTTTAACACAATAATTCCTGAAGCACAGTAAACAGGAGTTTATGTATGTCATTCTTTTCTGCTATTCAGCCATCATGTTTTCACGAGCAAAACTGAATTTTCTTAACATGATTTTGCCAGTTATCCTAAAGATAATTCTCCAGATTTCAGAACACAAAAAGTTATTCTGTTTTACATTAAAATGCAAATGAGAAGAGAAGAGAAGAGAAGAGAAGAGAAGAGAAGAGAAGAGAAGACGAGACAAGACGAGACAGAGAGAGAAACTAAGAGGGAGAAAGAAACTAAGAGAGAAAGAGGAAGAGGAAGAGAAAGAGAAAGGGAAAGGGAAAGAGAAAGAGAAGAAAGAGAAAGAGAAAAAGAGAAAGAGAAAGAGAAAGAGAAAGAGAAAGAGAAAGAAAGGAGAAAGAGAGGAATGGAGGAAGGGAAGGAGGGGAAGAGATATTTTCTAATAGAATAATATCTTTGTTGTATTTCAAATTCAGTTAATTAGAAGTGAAATTGTTCATTAGATCCCAATGTAGATTTAAGCAGCTGAACTACCTAATCTGCTATTTCTGCATCATTAAGGTAAGTGCTCGCTGTGTACAGGGAGTAGTTAGAATAATTTGTCTAATGAGTTCCATACATTCCTTCACATTTGTACATCCAGCACAAATAAAGCAGTTTGTGTGCCACTGCTGATTGTTTTCATGGTCAAAAATGAAAAAGACAACTTAATGTCAGTGGTGGAAATCTATCTGATTTTAAGAAAATGTCTCTAAGTAGAAATCTTGTGCCTAGTGGAAAAAATGGCAAAATTCTTCATTTCAGATACACTTTTTCTGTTGGAATTATTGAGACATTTTTATTTCTTTAAAGGGCAAATTCATCAGAATTCATTTTGGTGCCACAGGAAAACTTGCTTCTGCGGATATTGAAACATGTAAGACACTTTCCTGAGTAGTTCACATGCCACCCGTTCCCCTGTCTCCACACAACAAATTTTCACCCCATCATCTATCTTACCTTCCCTGTTTTTCTTCCCATCTTCTCTTTACTTTTTTTTTTTTTTTTTTTTTTTCTGTTTCTTCTTGTTTCTAACTAAATTTTTCCTCCAGATCTGCTGGAGAAGTCCAGAGTCACTTTCCAGCTGAAGGCGGAAAGAAGCTACCACATCTTTTATCAGATCATGTCCAACAAGAAGCCAGAGCTAATTGGTAGGAAGAATTTCTAACTTGGAGGAAGACTGTTGAATATCAGCTCAGACTATTACTTCTTTGACTAAACTAGGTCTACATGTCCCATCTTCTTACTTTCAGACATGCTCCTCATCACCACCAACCCCTATGACTTCCAATTTGTGAGTCAAGGCGAGATCACTGTTGCCAGCATTAACGATCAGGAGGAGCTGATGGCTACAGATGTAAGTAATGATTAAGAGTATTGTACCTATTGTCATCTCCCGGACAAAGCTTTTATTTTACTTTTATTTTGCATTACATTATAATGTCTCTATTGCAGAGTGCCATTGACATCCTGGGCTTCAGTGCTGATGAGAAAACAGCCATCTACAAGCTGACAGGGGCTGTCATGCACTACGGGAACCTGAAGTTCAAGCAGAAGCAGCGTGAGGAGCAGGCAGAGCCTGATGGCACTGAAGGTATCAGCAAAATTTTTGGCTGACCTGTTAGAAGTGGCAATAATAATTCAGCATTTGGAAGATGGAGCAAGAAAATGGTGTGTTTATGTGAGATAGTAGATAGGTATGAAACTGCAATCCAAAATACACTCTTTTTTCAATTACTACCTACTCATTATCTGCAGCACCAATTGCATATGACTATAAATCACTCCTGAGCTACCACTCTGAATTAGCATAACCTGCTCAGTTGCTTAGACCCACTGAGAAAGGTTTTTTTAAAAGTTACTTTTGATTGATATTTAGAGAAAACTGAGGCCTTATATTCAGTAATAGCACTCCTTCATAAATCACTCTTTAGGGCAAAACCACTAATGAATTCGAGGATTAATTTTTAATAAATACTTTTTTTTCTAGATGTTTCTGTGAAGATTATTAAAGATACAAATAGTCTATAGATGTGCTGCTCTGTAAAACATTCAACACTAAGATGATTTTGTTTGAATATCTATATCATGGTTCCTCTGAGATCCAGTAGGCAAAATCGGATCACAAGGACATTCAATATTGCAGCTGTTTGGGAAAGGGTTCGTTACTCAAAGTGCTGCGTGTCTCGCTAGTCTTAATTTTCCTGTCTCCTTGTCCTTGTACTTAGTTGCTGACAAGGCTGCCTACCTGATGGGTCTGAACTCAGCAGACCTGCTCAAAGCCCTCTGCTACCCCCGCGTGAAGGTGGGGAATGAATATGTGACCAAGGGCCAAACTGTGCAGCAGGTAACAACAACCAGTTGGTGACTGGGAACCTCTGACTTGAATCTCCTACGATTTGCTCTGGATATTGCATTTCTTCTGCTCCATCCTTCTTGGTTTTAGGTCAACAATTCAGTGGGTGCCCTGGCAAAGGCTGTTTATGAGAAGATGTTCCTGTGGATGGTTGTTCGTATCAACCAGCAGCTGGATACGAAGCAGCCCAGGCAGTACTTCATTGGTGTCCTGGACATTGCTGGCTTCGAGATCTTTGATGTAAGGTTTCCAGGTTTGAGAACTGCTCTTGTAGAGAAGGATTGTTATATCAGAGGACTTGCAAGTAATATTCCCCTGAAGGTTCAACACATTAGTCATTTGCAATTTGACACAGAAAAAAACCCCTGTCATTTTCTTTTATAGCAGAGAGCAAAATCCTCAAAAGCTCCATCAGTACAAGCACAGAGTCAGGTTGTTTGTGCAGAATCAGCAAATAGAATTTTAGATGTAATATTACAACAGCTCGAGCTTGATATTAAGGATGAAATAACAAAAAATAATTACAATAAATTTCTAAAACAGCTTCTGGAGCAGAACTAGGAGACTCATTGACAAATATGAAAGGGGTTAAAGAAAATCAAATTGTTTAAAGAACCAAGGAATGAATCATTTTTTTTTTTAACCAGAGATATAAAGTGTTTTAAATTTGGAGACAAGAGCATGCACTCATCTTCCTTGCTGAATAAAAAAAATGCTAAGGTATTTTATTAATTTTGTGAGAGTCACATTATGTAGTTATATCTTTCTGGAGTTGCATATAGGTTCAACTATGGTGTGGTACTGATAATACAGTTGTGTTTTAAACTCGGGAGATTTATAAAGGGTGGAGGAGAGTGATGAAGACCTGGGCATATTGATGAGGGTTGCTTGTGTTTTTTTCTGCTGAACAGTTCAACAGCCTGGAGCAGCTGTGCATCAACTTCACCAATGAGAAACTGCAACAGTTCTTCAACCACCACATGTTCGTGCTGGAGCAGGAGGAGTACAAGAAGGAGGGAATTGAATGGACATTCATTGATTTTGGGATGGACCTGGCTGCCTGCATTGAGCTCATTGAGAAGGTATGTTTTTAATTTAAGATATCTCCCATTTTCAGGAACCCAGTGTTTAAAATTTTCCATGGTTCTTGTATTCAGTTTTAGTTTTAGAAATACATCTTAACCTGTATTATTGCTAATTATACATTGTAGATATTACAGAGTCCACAGAAAACTATAGAAGTACTTCTCACATATTCTCTGCTTGGAAGATATCTCCATTTAGTTAGTTAAAGGATATTATCTCCAAAACACAGAGCAGTTCCTAAAGTAAAATGGAAACATTCTTAGGGTTCTGGAATAAAGTTAACTGGTAAATACATCTTTTTCTGTATGGTTCATTGCGAAGTAAGTACAGTGCCTGACCACTGAGAGGAAGAAATTTCCTCTGAGAGGAGATTTCTTGCGGTCCATATAATTTAGGGTACTAATTGAAAATTCAAAACCAGAAGTAAATATGCAAAGGACACATTTGTGAAAAATATTTTTAAATATATTGTTTCTCCTCCTGAACTTTAGCATAGTTTTTGGCAAAAAAAAACCCCATTCCTGAATCACTGTGCCAAAGCGTGAATCAAGCAGGTGAAGCTTTTAAACTCAGCTTTTAGGAATAAATTTTCTGCGTGGCAAAGTATGTTTTTCAGCTTCCTGTCTTTTACTACATTCCCTTTGAGACCAAGCCATAATATTATTCTACAGGCATTCTCTCATGTTTATTGAATTATCTTCCAGCCCATGGGCATCTTCTCCATCCTGGAAGAGGAGTGCATGTTCCCCAAGGCAACTGACACCTCTTTCAAGAACAAACTCTATGACCAGCACCTGGGCAAGTCCAGCAACTTCCAGAAGCCCAAGCCTGCCAAAGGCAAGGCTGAGGCTCACTTCTCCCTGGTGCACTATGCTGGCACAGTGGACTACAACATCACTGGCTGGCTGGAGAAGAACAAGGACCCTCTGAATGAAACTGTCATTGGGCTGTACCAGAAATCATCTGTGAAGACACTGGCTTTACTTTTTGCTTCTTATGGTGGAGCAGAAGCAGGTTATTTTTCTAAGTTTTCTTTTTCAACGTTTGTGATATGTAAAGATGCAACAAGA
>CM019230.1:8125503-8229011 GCA_009741485.1 Malurus cyaneus samueli
CATTCTCCGAAAATAAGGTAAAGAATTTTTCACCTTGTTTTCAAGAATACTTTTCAATAAAAACTATATAGAAGGTTGATTAAATCTAGACTACTTGAATTTGAAAGCTTCTTTCTCCTCAGGTTTATTTACTGGTCCCTGCATTTAGGTACAAAGTATGTAAAAGTGAATTTCTTCATCTAAGCTACTATGTATGATCCTACAGGAGAATCTCAACAAGCTGATGACCAATCTGCGGAGCACTCACCCCCATTTTGTGCGCTGTATCATCCCCAATGAGACTAAAACACCTGGTAAGAGGCTCAAACAGAAAGGTACTTTCTCTGATACATCCATTCCCCTCTGCACTGCATCTGTGCCATTCATTTGTGCTCTGCATTGCCAGGTGCCATGGAGCACGAGCTGGTGCTGCATCAGCTGCGCTGTAATGGCGTGCTGGAGGGGATCAGGATCTGCAGGAAAGGGTTCCCCAGCAGAGTCCTCTATGCTGACTTCAAACAAAGGTGAGAGAGAGCACTCTGCTTCTCACATCACTAAAAGCAGTGCTTATTCATTTTTGGGTCCATTAGGCTGTGCTCTGTTTTCAAAAATAGCTCCTGGGGTTCAGTGGCAACTGTGGGCTGCTTGGAAAAAAAACGCTTTATCTTCCTGTAATTCCACAGTACAAGGTGCTAATGCCAGTGCATCCCCGAGGGACAGTTCATCGATAGCAAGAAGGCTTCTGAGAAGCTCCTTGGGTCAATCGATGTGGACCACACCCAGTACAAATTTGGACACACCAAGGTACAAACACCCCATTCACTCTGCCTCTGCCTTGCTCTGCCTGACAGTGATGTGCTGCAACGTTCCCTCTCTCAAGGTGTTCTTCAAAGCTGGGCTGCTGGGACTCCTGGAGGAGATAGAGATGAAGAAGCTGGCACAGCTCATACCCGCCCAGGCCAGGTGCAGGGGCTTCCTGATGAGAGTGGAGTACCAGCGAATGGTGGAGCGGAGGTACACATTCCTCTTCTTCAGTTAAAGTCAGTCTGCTTGGGGGAAAGTGCTGACACTCATCAAACTGAGAATATCATTGTACTCCTCAGGGAGTCCATCTTCTGCATCCAGTACAACATCCGTGCATTCATGAATGTCAAACACTGGCCATGGATGAAGCTGTTCTTCAAGATCAAGCCCTTGCTGAAGAGTGCAGAGTCTGAGAAGGAGATGGCCAACATGAAGGAAGAGTTTGAAAAAACCAAGGAAGAGCTTGCAAAGTCTGAAGCAAAGCGGAAGGAACTGGAGGAGAAAATGGTGAAATTGGTGCAGGAGAAAAATGACCTGCAGCTCCAAGTACAGTCTGTAAGTAACATTTTTCTTTATTTCTATGAGTGAATAAGATCTAACACTTCTCTCCTAATACAGGACTCTCAAAAGTCATACTGAGCTTTCTAAAATATTTTAAGCGGAATACCATGTAACTAAAGTTAAAATAAAAGCTGCATTATTTCTCCACTCGGTCTCACTATTGCAAGCTGGAGTTTAAACTAAAGAAATAGATCTTAGTCTTAAGACCTATGTATGTCCATGTGAATTCAGGACATAAAGCCTTATTTTAGTCACTGTAGTGACTGTATTCAATGGAGTAGAGACAGTAGTTTGATTGACGTATTACCCTTCCTTAACTCAATTGTCAAAATGAAGAGCTAATTACCATTTCTTATATCAGATCTCACCTCAGCTCCTTTACCTACTGTCCCAGAAAACACAGATTCCTATTACGACTTACAACATAAGTGTCATCTCCATATGTTTGTCTCCAATGTCATTTGGCCTCCCAGAACAATAAGCAACATATTGGCAGCACCCTTGAGTTGAAATGTCTATTTCAGGGAAAGATGATTCTTCTTCTAGTGTCCACCGACACTAGAATATAAAGTTATAGGCTGAATATAAAGTTATTAATGTGAGTTTCAAATATTTCCTCAGTGGCAGAGTTCTTCACATTTCTCAATACTTTGACATAAATTTGAATTTAGTACATTATAATATACAATAACTTTCTAAAGAAGAAAAGGAAAACATCAATTACATCTAAGTGACCTTCTGGTATACTCAAAATAAATAAAGCGAACTGAAATGTGGATAGACAGAGCTTTATTACTGATTCAAAAGGTCAGACAACAAGAAAATTAACAGAAAACTTATTCTAGATTTGTAATTTTTAATGCAATTACACTTCACCTTTTTTCCCAAAAAAAGAAATTTTGAAAGGCTTACCTATTCATATCTGTTGCTTCAGCACTGGATAATCTTTCCTGTATTTTCTCCCCAGGAAGCTGATGCCTTGGCTGATGCTGAGGAAAGGTGTGACCAGCTCATCAAAACCAAAATCCAACTGGAAGCCAAAGTCAAGGAGGTGACTGAAAGAGCTGAGGATGAAGAAGAAATTAATGCTGAACTGACAGCCAAGAAGAGAAAACTGGAGGATGAATGTTCAGAGCTGAAGAAAGATATTGATGACCTTGAGCTAACACTGGCCAAGGTGGAGAAGGAAAAACACGCCACCGAAAACAAGGTACACACATCGGCACTCACGTAAAGGTCAGGATGTTAGTGACTTCAGAGTAAGACACCATCACCATAAGACATGTTGGCTTAGGAAAATCTTGCGCTGAGGTTCTCTAAGCATCCAAGGGATAAATGAAACACAGAATGAGTGAACGTTTTCTCCCGAATTTTAAAACATGCACCATTTCCTATTTGTGCTTGCTCCTTTCTTCTCAAAGGTGAAAAACCTGACGGAGGAGATGGCAGCCCTGGATGAGACCATTGTGAAGCTGACAAAAGAGAAGAAAGCCCTCCAAGAGGCCCATCAGCAGACCCTGGATGATCTGCAGGCAGAAGAGGACAAAGTCAATACACTGACCAAAGCCAAGATCAAGCTGGAGCAGCAAGTGGACGATGTAAGCACACAGACACAGAGCAGGAGCAGGACAGGTATGGAGCCTGAGCTGGCTGATAGAGCACTGATGGTCTTGTTGTGTTTAGCTGGAAGGGTCCCTGGAGCAAGAGAAGAAACTGCGCATGGACCTGGAGAGAGCTAAGAGGAAACTGGAAGGAGACCTGAAGATGGCCCAGGACAGCATCATGGATTTGGAGAATGATAAGCAGCAGCTGGATGAGAAACTGAAGAAGTAAGGGTGGCTCTGGGGCACCTGAGTGCTGGGCTGGAGCACTTGTCTTTTTCCTTTGAGCTCTAACACAGTTCACTTTGCCCAAAGGAAAGATTTTGAAATCAGCCAGATCCAGAGCAAAATTGAGGATGAGCAAGCCCTGGGTATGCAGCTTCAGAAGAAGATCAAGGAGCTGCAGGCAAGTCTGTGTTTCCATCCCCTGCCTTGCTCAGGCTCAGCTCAGGCAGGAGGAGGGCACGGGTGTGAAGGGTCCCTCCTGTTGTCCAGGCCCGTATTGAGGAGCTGGAGGAGGAAATTGAGGCAGAGCGAACCTCTCGTGCTAAAGCAGAGAAGCATCGCGCTGACCTGTCCAGGGAGCTCGAGGAGATCAGCGAGCGCCTGGAAGAAGCAGGAGGGGCGACGGCAGCTCAGGTTGAGATGAACAAGAAGCGTGAGGCAGAATTCCAGAAGATGCGGCGTGACCTCGAAGAGGCCACGCTGCAGCACGAAGCCACGGCTGCCGCCCTGCGGAAGAAGCACGCCGACAGCACGGCTGAACTGGGGGAGCAGATCGACAACCTGCAACGCGTGAAGCAGAAGCTGGAGAAGGAGAAGAGTGAGATGAAGATGGAGATTGATGACTTGGCCAGTAACATGGAGTCTGTTTCCAAAGCGAAGGTATGGAAAAATATACTGAAAACAACATTAAAATAAATGTTGTTGAAATCTATCCTTTAAAGTTATGTCTACGTTACTAACTCCCAGTCTCTACATGGAAGTTGTTTTTTACTTTCTAACTCCAAGAAACAGTCTATAGCTTGCAAGTGTGTTCACATTTTTCTCATTAGAATACTGCTGTTCAGAATAAGAAGGCATCTAGAAAATAATCATCTTTCATTCTCTGTGATATCTACAGGCCAACCTGGAGAAGATGTGCCGCACACTGGAAGATCAGCTGAGTGAGCTGAAGACCAAGGAAGAAGAGCATCAGCGCATGATCAATGACCTCAATACTCAAAGAGCTCGTCTGCAGACTGAAGCAGGTGTGAGAGAATCCCATATTTTGCTGTGACTCCTAAACCAGCTTGTTTGGGTCATAAATGACAATTAAAATATCTTCTATTTGTGCTTCCCCAGGTGAATATTCACGCCAGGTGGAGGAGAAAGATGCTCTGATCTCTCAGCTGTCAAGAGGCAAGCAAGGATTTACGCAACAGATTGAGGAACTCAAGAGGCATCTAGAGGAAGAAATTAAGGTTAGTCCTATTTTCTTACCACTGGCAAACGGAGACACTCATAGCTTCACAGTGGCTAGTGCAGAGAGGATCTGCTTAGCACAGGCCATCCTGGGGGAGGATTTTGTTTCTGTAGCAAGCGTGATTAATGGATTTTGTCCTCCAGGCGTACTCTGTCCCGCACTGCACACACTCTTCAAGCAGTCGTGTTTGTAGTGTGAAATTAATTTATTGGAAGATTTTTCCCAGGATATTATCATTCCTTGACCCAATCCCACTCTATATCTAGGCCAAGAATGCCCTGGCCCACGCTCTGCAGTCTGCTCGCCACGACTGTGACTTGCTCCGGGAACAATATGAGGAGGAGCAGGAGGCCAAGGGGGAGCTGCAGCGAGCCCTGTCCAAGGCCAACGGTGAAGTGGCCCAGTGGAGAACCAAATACGAGACGGACGCGATTCAGCGCACGGAGGAGCTCGAGGAGGCCAAGTACGAGGGGAAGCAGGATGGCAAATGCCAGGAGAAGACTGAGGCTGGTCAGGGGAAATTGGAATCTCTGAAAGTGGGTTAGGATAAAAGTAGGGCGAAGGCAGGGATAAACTCTCTGTAAAAAAAAGGAGAGAGAGAGAGTAAAAGAAAAAGCATTGATTGTAAGGGAAGACAGGCTTTAGGGCTAGAAGTGCTAAGGCAGGCCTAATATCCCATAGGTGATAGGACAGACAAAGGATAGATCCTTTTGTATCTATGAAAAGTGCTTGGTTCAAAACCCCCAAAGTGACCAGCTGTCCTCTCATGGCAGAACAGAACTGATGCTCTGACGTGGCACTGCGGTTTCTCTCCTCCCAGGAAGAAGCTGGCACAGCGCCCTGCAGGATGCAGAGGAACACGTTGAGGCTGTCAATGCCAAATGTGCCTCCCTGGAAAAGACAAAGCAGAGGCTGCAGAATGAAGTGGAGGACCTCATGATTGATGTGGAGAGATCCAATGCTGCCTGTGCTGCTCTGGATAAGAAGCAGAAGAACTTTGACAAGGTCTCTTGGCCTCCAGCACCAGCACTCCTGGCCACAGCATCCCCGCGTGACTGCCACATCCCTACTCACAGCCCATTTCTCTTCAGATCCTGGCAGAATGGAAGCAGAAGTATGAGGAAACGCAGGCTGAGCTGGAGGCCTCGCAGAAGGAGTCGCGCTCTCTCAGCACGGAGCTGTTCAAGATGAAGAATGCCTATGAGGAGTCCTTGGACCACCTGGAAACAATGAAGCGCGAGAACAAGAACTTGCAGCGTAAGTCCCTGGCCCTCTGCTCCTCACTGGGCTTTCTCACAAGTGTGTTTATCTGCCACACTTAATGGGTCTGGGCCTGTAGGGATAACGACATGCCTGACACCTTCATGCACCAGAGCCTTTCTCCATTCAGCTCTTTGCCTGACCATGCTGCTTTTTGCCCTTTCTTGCAGAGGAGATTTCCGACCTCACGGAGCAGATTGCTGAGGGAGGAAAGGCAATTCATGAGCTGGAGAAAGTCAAGAAGCAGATTGAGCAGGAGAAATCTGAAATCCAGGCTGCTCTGGAGGAAGCTGAGGTATGTGACCATAACAACTGGTGTCTGCAATAAATAGAAGAGGAAATACAGCTAAAAAGGCTTGGGTTCTCCTCTGTTCTGTCTGAGGCAAGCAGACAGCTGAAATATTTTGTAATTCCCTAGAAAACAAGCAAGTTTATTGATGTTATCAATGTTTGTGTTTACTTGTCAAGGCCTCCCTAGAACATGAAGAGGGGAAGATCCTGCGCCTGCAGCTTGAGCTCAACCAAGTCAAGTCTGAGATTGACAGGAAGATAGCAGAGAAAGATGAGGAGATTGACCAGCTGAAGAGAAACCATCTGCGAGTGGTGGAGTCCTTGCAGAGCAGCTTGGATGCTGAGATTAGGAGCAGGAATGAAGCCCTGAGGCTGAAGAAGAAGATGGAGGGAGACCTGAATGAAATGGAGATCCAGCTGAGCCATGCCAACCGCCAGGCTGCAGAGGCACAGAAGAACCTGAGAAATACTCAGGGAGTGCTCAAGGTATGTTAAGCTAAGGATGTGCTTAGGGGGGTTTAGTTCGTCCAGTGGCTTTGCTGTCATCCTCTAGATGCATTGCAGTCCCTTCTTAACAATCCTTAATTGAAGAGCCCAGAACTGCACACAATAGTCAATGTGAAGCCACATAAAAACTTAATAAAACAGGAATTCAGCACCAACTCTACCTTGGCTTTACAAAATCCTCTCAGCGCACATTTAGACAGCATCTCTACTTTCTTCCCAGATTATGTGGCCCTCATTCTTCCACCTGGGCTTTTCCTTCTTAGACTTCAGTTTGGCCTGAAGGCCCTTGCTCAGCTACGCTGATGTCCTGTCTTGCCTGACTGTTTACACACATGACTTGAGAGCTCTTGCCCTTTAAATAAAAAGTTCTTAACTCTTTTTTGGCTCTTTATCCTCAAGGGCAGTTTCTCAAGTGGGTTCTACACATTATATCCTTAAACAACTGAAAGTCCACTCTCCTAAAATTCAGGGTCCTGACCTTACTTTCCAGCTGTCCCAGATGCCCATGAATCAATCTCCTTGCTGACTTTCTAAGACAGACTGAAAAAATTCCAAAATAAAATATTTACCTATAATTATATGTAATGAACTGCCATAATAATTATTGGACTGGTGGCAATTGCCTTAGTGTAACACTGCTGTATCATGTTATAACTTCTCTTTCTTCTCCACCTTATAATTTCTCTTTATTCTCTTAAAGGACACCCAGATACACTTGGATGATGCTCTCAGGACACAGGATGACCTGAAGGAGCAGGTGGCCATGGTGGAGCGCCGAGCAAACCTGCTGCAGGCTGAAATTGAGGAGCTACGGGCAGCCCTGGAGCAGACAGAGCGGTCGAGGAAAGTGGCTGAGCAGGAGCTTCTGGATGCAAGTGAGAGAGTTCAGCTTCTCCACACTCAGGTGAGATTCATAGGATTCAAAATCTCATGGGCCTTTTTCTTCAGGTACAGATCTTCTTCTGAGAAAATTCTTAAATCAACTCTTTTAAAAGAAGCTCTACATGAACCAGAATTATTATACTTGTGCAAAAAAAATTGGTTGCGGCTAAATGAGTAGGATTGCATTAGCAGTCAGAAGGGCTTCTTCAAATTTTAATAATTTTCTATCTTTCTTCGTATGACCTCACAAGATGCATCACGAATATGCTAATATTAGATATTTAGCAGATAACTTTACATTGAAACAGTAAATTTCTAAAATAAGAGTTCTCTTTTGGAAATAATGGCACAAAATTTGATTGTTCAACAGAACACCAGCTTGATCAACACCAAGAAGAAGCTGGAAACAGACATTGCCCAGATCCAGAGTGAAATGGAGGATACGATCCAGGAAGCCCGCAATGCTGAGGAGAAGGCCAAGAAGGCCATCACAGATGTGAGTTGGGCATTCCTTGCGTTGGTAATGGGGAATGTACTCTCCCCCAAATCTCTCCAGCCCCAAAATGGCTTTGACCATTTGCTCTGATCAGGCGGCCATGATGGCAGAAGAGCTGAAGAAGGAGCAGGACACCAGTGCCCACCTGGAGAGGATGAAGAAGAACCTGGACCAGACTGTGAAGGACCTGCAGCACCGTCTGGAAGAGGCTGAGCAGCTGGCACTGAAGGGAGGGAAGAAGCAGATCCAGAAGCTGGAGGCCAGGGTGTGTAGGGCTGGGGCTGTGCATGAGTGAGCCTGTCCTTGGAGAGACACTGCCAGGGAAGCTGCAGGGATGGGCTTCTCCTTGCAGGTGCGGGAGCTGGAAGGGGAGGTTGATGCTGAGCAGAAGCGCAGCGCTGAAGCCGTGAAGGGTGTGCGCAAGTACGAGCGGAGGGTGAAGGAACTGACCTACCAGGTAAGGCAGGATGTCTCCTGGCCTCACAGAGATTTCTCACAGCAAGTCACATTTTGCACACACAATCCCCAAGGGGAATTGTTAACCTTGCGTGATGCAGAACCAAGAATTTACTCTCTTTCCTGTTAATCAACCACTTTAGTCGGAGGAAGACAGGAAGAATATTCTCAGGCTTCAGGATCTGGTGGACAAGCTGCAAATGAAAGTGAAATCCTACAAGAGACAAGCTGAGGAAGCTGTGAGTATTGCTGGGAGAATGGACAAGGGCCACATTCCACTGGGTCAGGACACACATTGAATGAGGCTGAATACCAGGAGGGGCGTGTGAAAGAAACTCCCAAGACACAACTGTCTGGGCCACGCTGTTTTGCCATCATGTCATGAGGCCTTGGTGAGCTCTGGGCACCCTGCATTCACGGAGGTTTACTCAGGGAATTTCTGCAGCCTGTTTCACACAGGAGGTCAGAGTAAACAAACCCAGGAGCCACATCCACTGACTGACAAGTTCCTGAATCTCTGCTAATAATCAGTAGCAGAAGGTTTCCAGGTCTTCTCAACCCAGTAATTTACACTGACAATTGGGCAGGAAGTAGTGGGAGAGTAAGTACAAAAAAAACTAATCCAAGGGATTAAATTTCTCCTCATGAGTGACATAGTCCTCCTGAAGCTTGTCCCAGTAGGGTCCCGAAAAGGGGAGCATGAGGAGCTCTGTGTGGCTCATGTGTGAGCAGTGGTGGGAGGATGATCAAGATTTGCAGCCCTGGAAGGCCGAGTTGCAGCAGGAGAGAAACCCCTGCCCTGGGCTCCTCATCCCTGACTCTCTCTCCCCATACAGGAGGAGCTGTCCAATGTCAACCTCTCCAAGTTCCGCAAGATCCAGCACGAGCTGGAGGAAGCCGAGGAGCGGGCTGATATTGCAGAGTCACAGGTCAACAAGCTCCGTGCGAAGAGCCGTGACTTTCATGGCAAAAAAATTGGAGAAGAAGAGTGAGAATGTCACGAGGCAGCAAAGTGACCTGAGGGCAGCACAAAATGTGAACCCTCTGTCACTTCCTTCTGCACAAAGTGTTTATAGCCATGTTAATATGTAGAGAATAAAGACCATAGAATTCTTAGCATACAGAGCAGAAGCAGTGCTTTTTGGTTATTACAATTCAATTCTGCAGTCAGACAAGTTCGGGGTATTTTCAAATGAAATATTTAGTTTCACTTTAACCCTTGGGAAGCAGTAGAGCTTTACTTACCTCATCTCCAGTATTTCTCCACTGTCTTACTTCATTACCAAGGAGGGAACAAGACTAATTTAATTTCCCTATTGGGAGTGGATCAGGACAAAGGCAGGACAAGTACCTTTTCTGTCCTGGCATAGCAAAAATGTTTCTGCCTTTGTGAGTCCTGTTTCAACATGGATATAGTACTCAGAGGTTCTCATTGGTAGTCCCATTATCACTTAGGCAAGTGGTATTTAGAGACTTGCCCTAAAGAAAAACGTCTGTAGTCCCCAAAACATCTGGATGTCTATGGGTCCTCATGGAGGAACTTACTCAAGGACAGAGGTACTGCTTCCTTTGAACAAGGCAAGTAAAGGCCAGAAACTCTAAAGAATGACTTGTTACTGAGCAAATTTAAAGCCTTGATAATGACTTTATGAATATGGTCCTGACAACCAGTTCTAAAGAAAAACAAATAATATATTATTTGGATAAGAGGATATAGCAGTGCTTTACTTCCTCTTGAGACAGAATAGCCAATATCAATATAATATGTTCCTGTTGTAAATTAAATTGAACTTAATGAACAGCTTGGCAGAATTGTGAATAGTAGGATAAACCCCAAGCAGTGTAACATGTAGAGCCACCAGAACAAGCTGAAATACTGAAATAGCTTTTGTGCTAAGGAATAATTAAGAGTTACGTAAAAATTAAAAAGCTAAAGGAGCTTGTTTTCATCATGCAAATCTTCAACTGAGAATAATATTGAGAACATCACAACTTGAAAGAAATCATAAAACCTAACACTTTACAGAGATAAAAATCCACAGATAATAATGACAAGCTGTGTCCTACCTTGCAGTGCTGGGTAAGTGGAATGTAGATGCCAACTGCATTTGGGCTGAACAGAGAAGAAACAAGACATCTGCACAAGGTGTACTGCTATGAAAAGCTGTTTCCTGCAAGGCAAGAAGCAGTACTTAAAACAGGGACCCATTTTTGTGGCAATACTGGACCCTGGCACATTGCATAGCTGGCCTAGGGCAGATTCCACACGCAGAATACAGTTTCTCATTTTACCATTGTAAAGGAGACTTGGCTCTATCACACTAGAGGAACATTTGAGGGCCCCTCAGTGCTCCTGGCTAGGTCTACACCTCCTGTTTAGGGACAGTGCTTCAAGGTGCTGTGAAACTGCTGGGGAAGGGACCTGGAGTTTTTGGAAAGGAGATGGTGACAAGACAGCAGGGAGGAAGCCTTTTGCATTGACCACAGCAGTCAGTGTGTATGTAGCAATAGCATACAGGATTGGGAGGTCTTCCTCTTCCCAAACACACTGAGGTTTACACCCAAAGAATCCTCCCATTTTATAACTAAATATGGAAGTAATTTGCTAGGCAGCAGCTAAACATATTTAAGGAGAAGATGACCCCCTGTTTGCACCTCTGTGTCACTGTAAGTGATGCTCCTCAGAGATGGCATCTCTGTGTGTGAAGCTGTGAAAACTTCATCAGTGCCAGTGATATCTGGGCAACAAGGAAAGCAAATCACTCCTCTCCTTTCCCCCTTTCCACAATATGCTCCCAAGAAACAGGTGGGATTCTTTCTTTCCTTACCTGCCACACCTTGAAAGGAAGCAAGAGAATTTTACTTGTTCTAAAGCACATATTTCTTTGAACAAACAAACCAACAAACAACCCCAAAAACTTAATTAAAAAGTCAGTATTGCAACAGTGTGTAAGTGAAAACATGGGGAAGTGTTTCCTGCTCCATCTGTACATCTTTCAACCTGCTGACAGACTAGCAAATACCACGGCAACTTTGGAGACCATATTTCAATGCAAAACATCCCTGTTACCTTGGGACAGTATTACAATCACACTCCAAAATGAACAAACTTCTCTGACTGTGGAAGAATCATGATGCACTTGAAGTGCATGTGAAACTGTTAGAGCTTCTCTCTCACCTGTAAGAAATTATGGCCTGAGGATTTCTTCCTAAATGGTCATTTGATGAAAGATAACATTGCAGGTTCCTTAAGAGACAACACTTTGGTCCAGAACTCAAACTGCACAGGTGGGAAAGGGAGAGAAATCACACACACTGCACTGTGCTGACCCAGCCTTGCCACCAAGCCATGCTGGAAAGCATGGGTGAGGACTTTGGAATCAGACCAGAATATTAATGGGATGAGTAAGGAAAACTAATTTCTCCTCACTTTTGATTTGCTGCCTTAGCTGGAGGTCAGGCGTCATTTTGCATCAACACACTATTTCTGGAGTCAGACTGCTTGTGATCTGAAATGTGCTGATGCACAGGTAACTGATCTTGGGAAAAACATGGGCCCATAACAGGCATAAAGGAACATCTCTAAGAGAAGGTTTAAAATAGATGCAGCTGATGAACTCTGCTAGAGCTGCTGCCTCATGTGGACTATGGAGTTCTCTGACCTTAGACAGCTTGGGCATGGACATGCTCTGTCTCCTGGGCACAAAAGCATCAGCACTTTAAGAGGCACTAAGACATGGAGAAAATATTTCTGACCTTAAGAAAGAAGTTCCTTACAATAATCACAGAATCTGCTGAGTTGAAACGGACACATAGGGATCATGAAATTCAGCCCATAGGTGAATGACCTGTACGGGGATTGTGCGCACAACCTTGGCATTATTAGCACCATGCTCTGCCCAACTGAGCTAATAATGCCAGATACAGCTTTCCAATTCCCAAATACTCATTGTCCATGCCCTCAGCCCACAGCAACATTGCCTTGACCAGAAAAGGCTTTCTTCCCCAATGACAGTAAAGAAGAGGACCAGAGAGTGAAAGAGAGAAAGGAAGAGAGAAGCGAAGGGGAGAGAGGAGGATGAGTGGGGTTGGGAGCAATTGAGAGAAAGGAACACAGAAAGAGAATGAAACTTGGAAAAAGGCAGAGAGAAAGGAAGGGAGGCAGGAAGGCAGGAAACAATTTCACATCATTTGGCTGTTGGTACCTGACCTTGAACTTAACTCTGCTGCTTTTGATCATCTGAGACAGTGTTTGCAAGTCATATCAGCCCTCTCCGAGTATCTGGGTCACAGTGTGAGTAGCTGCTGTTCGCAGGTGCAGAATAGTGGCTGCATCGGCCAGAGGTGTGATAAAATCAAAAGGATGAAGGAAACTCATATGGAAGGGACTGTCACATACCTACCCTCTGCAAGGGGAATTGTCACTGCTCTTGTGAACCCACTGTCCACCCATCCACATCATGCCCAATGCCTTACAATGGGTGCCTTGCCTAGAAGACCAAGAAAGTGTCTCTGTTCTCTGAATCTCTGCTTTGTCCTCGCACTGCAGGAGGGGCAGGCAGGTTGTGTCTTGTGCTTCTTCACATCCCATGTCCTTGTGAGCAGTGATGTTAAAAGAAAAGGCTGAAAATTCTGAAGTGGTGCATCTTGGGAAAGCAGAGGTGTTTGTGGGGACTGGGAGGGCAGGCTCGGTGTGGGACACTCTTTGGAAAGCAAAGAGTGTAAGACCATGTTAAGCTCTCAATGAGATGCTATTTTGCAAGGTAAATATTTTATAAGTAAATCTGTGAAGCGTGTTTCGTGAATGGGACCTTCATGCAAAAAAACTATGCAGTACAGAGTAGTAAGGTCACAGTGTTTATCCTCAGAATTCCAACTTGTGCACAGCACTTGCATAAGTGTCCTGCAGAACAATGATACTATATCCCAACATATAAACCAAAATGTCCTTGTGAGCTAAGAAATAATTAAAATTCTTATTTTAATGAAGGAAAATCTGATCCTGGGCTGCATCCATAAGGGTGTTACCAGCAGAGCTAAAGAAGTCATCCTCCCACTCTACTCAGCACTTGTTAAGCTGCAAGTGCAGGACTGTGTCCAGTTATGGTCACCGTATTTCAAGAGAGACAACGAACACATAGATTTTCTAAGCACTGAAGAACCTACCTTATGAGGAAAGACTGAAGGAGTTAGGTCATTTCTCCCTGGAAAAGAGATGGCTCAGGGGGTAGCCTCACCATAATTTTCCAGTACTTAAAGGGTGCTTTAAGAGGACACAGGTTCTCTCTTCACAAGTAACCTCATAGACAAATGAGTGCAAGTTGCACAGAGAGAAATTTAATCTTAATTTAAGAAAGAAAATCTTACACTGAAAACAGTCATTCACTGGAACAAGTGCCCTAGAGAAAGGAGTGGGCTAAGGCCAACCCACATCACTGGAAGCTTCCACAGTGTGACTGGACAGGGTGCTAGATAGTCTCACCTAAACTGCCTTTCCCATCAAAGTCTGGGCCAGATGATCTACTGAGGTCCCTTCCAACCTGGATTGTTCTACAATGTTATGATTTTTTGAGATTTTTCATAAAGAAGGTTGCTGCAAAAGTGATGTAATGTCTGCCTAATTTCCATTTATAGCCTCAAAAGAGTCAGGCTTGAAAATTAAGCTGATATACTGCCATGCCAAGGTGTTTGTGTTTCTATTATATGTGAGTCATTATTATATTTTTTTATTCTCTCAGTACAAGCTGGTCATTTTTTCTAATACTGAACTTTGAACACTGAATTCTGTCATTTCTGCTTCACTTTGCAACATCTCAGACATTTCCAGACACTAATCTTCCTTCTGTTGGCTTCTCAGTCTTTCAACCCTACTAATCTTCTATGTAACTGAAGCTCCAATGTGTGGTGAAAAAAGTATCCTCTATATCATGCTCATATTATTTAGAACGCTGCTCAGATGTCATCCTCTCATGTTTGCTGTACCGGTAGAAAGATTTTGAATATCTAACTGATGCACTTTCAAGAACTGTTTATCCTGACATTCCAGGTCACAGTTTTTACCTTCCTCTGCTCAGTGAAATGCCATCTTCCCCTTAGCTGCAGATAATCTGTCACTGCAGCTTTTCAGGAAGCCACTTGGAATCCACACCAAAAAAAGGATGGCATCACCTTTACAAAAACGTAACTTAGAACAGTCCATATCAGGAAAAGTAACCACTTTGATTACCACGAACTGAAGCAAGATCATGAGCATAGCAACCACTAAGAAGATGCACAGGACTTGAAGGGAAAAAAGCCACCAATTCATACAAAAAAGCAATCAAAAAATAAATAGCTTTCCCCCCCCCCCTCCTCCCCCCCGAAAAAACCCCATCCAAACGACTGCTTTTGAAATTTCACCAGTAGCATTATCCTGGGGTTTATGCTCTAGTCCCATGGATTTCAGCTCTCATCTCTCATAGCCAGTGCAGTCAACATCCTGAACTGCTTTTCATACCAGAGGATGAATTTAAGTCTGTCATTACTTATGAAAAGCAACCTTCTTCGAGATCAGTTCATGTTTCTCACTATTTTTTTCATTCCCTGCACCAGCATAGACTATGTATGCCTAACAGACCTCCAAACCGTGTTTCTTTGCTGGGCAACTTATAATGCCAGCCACTGAATGGCACACAAACAGCTTGCAAGAAACACACTTAACTTTAGTCTTATCTGTTGCTTACTGATTTTTATATACAAAGTATGTCCTTACCATCACAATGGTCCAGTACTCATCTACGTCTTAGCAGAAGTGTAGGGATGAGAAGTTTTGCTCCAGCAGATCAGAGCATCAACATTTCAGCATGTGCTAACATTCCTGAGAGGTCTCATTTTACACAGAGGGCAGCAGAAATGGTGCTGCAGCAGGGGCTGAATATTCCCTGCCAGACAGTTAATCAGGATCCACAGCAGCCCTGTTCATATTGACAGCATGGCTAACAACAGCACTGGCAAGCTACAAATCCCATGGGGAAGGCTTTGGAATACAGTATCAGATAATTCAAAGTAGTATAAAACTGAAAAAAGGGAAATAGTGGTATGTTTGTCTATCTCATCTGTAAGCTTTTCGATGTAGCTTATTAGATAGCAGATATATGTCTGCTCATCTGAGTGTTTTAATGTTTGGTACAAATTTTTCTGACAGCTTCCACATTAACCTTGAAAATTAAGAAATTATTGTTGAATAATGATGCCATTAACTGCAACATTGGGACTAATCTGTCCCAGTGTGAGAAAAGGCTGTAAAGGGTGAACCAAGTGATCTTTCTCATGCATCTATATGTCTATATATGTCTAGATATGTCTATATCAGTTTTTACACATGTATTTATGTTACTGGAACAATCTGCCAAAGGAGTTTGTGGATGATCCATCCCTGGAAATGTCCAAGGCCAGGTTGGATAAGGCCTTATGGGAGGTGTCCCTGCCCATGGTTGGGTGGGGTTGGGCCTAGAGGGTCTTTCAGGTCTCTTCCAACCTTTAACATTCTATGATTCTGTGATTCTATAATTTATACATCGATTACAAGCATTTTGTGGGCAGAAGGATTATGTGAGAGAAACACGAACATCTGAAGTAAGCAGAGTACTAAAGGAAAACAAACAGAAGATCTAAACAATTTGTGCTGGTTTCTACTTCAAAGAGAGGAAGTTTCCAGAAAAAAATGGAGAGAAATAAAAGAGAAAAATGTGAGGAACCCTGCTAACTTAAATTCTCCACTGGACAGTTCAGGTTGTAGGGGGAAATACTGACCAGTTAGATATCTGTTGCATCAAATTTTATATATTTTTTAAAGTATATTTGTAGAAGTGACCTGTTGTTTAAATCATGCTTAGTACCGACAAAATAAAATGTTGTACCTGTGTTACTAAACTTTTAAAACTTTTTTGGTTGTGGGAAAGTAGATCCATCAGTAGGTTGTCTGCATAAGACAAATTGGTAGAAAGCAGAATAAGAACCAAATTTGAAAATGAAAGCTGTGTCTCACAAAGCATTTGACTCCAAAAGAATCAACAGGGACATTGATAAGAATACCGAATTAATACAGTATGATGAGATTTTGGAAAATGTACAGATGCTCCTGTGTAAAATGGGTAAAACCTACCAGTTGACTGGAAAGAAATATTTCCCTTGTAAAAAGGCAGGATATGAAGTAGGGAAACAAATGCTTAGCTGATGTGGGAAGCCATGAGCAGAGTCCCACAGAGATATGGTTTAGGACTTGTGTAGTTCAACATTCAGGACACAGAGCTCAATACTGATCCCTTCTGGATCTCCCTGGCACCCCTGTCACAGCAAGGATGGGCCTGAATATCCTCCTGGACCTGCAGAAGGTCCCTGCTCCCCGGTACAGGACAGCACGGGAAGAGACAACCCTCTCACACCCATCACTCCCGCTCCCCCCCTGTGCTGGCTTCACCTCTGGGGTGTTGATCCCCCTTTTTAGGGTGTCCAGCCCTTTTCCCACAGGAATGGGCCTGGCCCCACCCATGGGCACAACCCACAACCAACCTTTGTGGGAGGGTGGGAGCATTAGAAAGTGAGGGGGCTGTTCCTGCTGACCTGAAAATTGGCTCCTGCTCTGTGCCAGGGGCTCTCTGGGTACTGGGCTGAGGGAACAGCATTTCTGAATTCTGTGGCACTCCCAGCTCCATGCTCACTCCTTTCCACAGTTCCTCCCAGACAGCATCTGCTACGGATATGTCTCCCACTGTCACCCCTTGGCTGAGGGGCTCATGGCTCATGCCAGACCCAGAGCCCAGGACTCTCCAGCACAGGGCCCCTAGAGCCAGGCCTCCCTCTGAGTCCCACATTTCCTGAGCCAAGAAAGGATTGGTGGCCATCTAGGCCACAGTGACCACAAGTCAATTGAGTTTCAAACCTCTGACAAGAGGAAAAGTGCCAGCAAAACCTCAGCTCTGGGCATGAGGAGAGCAGACTTCAGGCTGCTTCAGGAACCGGTAAGGAACATCTCTGGGGAAAATGTTTTTGCAGGTGTTGGGGCCCATCACTGCTGCTCACTTTTGTAACATCACCTCCTAAGGGCACAGGCAATTCCCACATGTCAAAAGCCAAGAAGGGGAGGCAGAAGGCTGGCTTGGCTGAGCACGCATCTTCTCTGGGAAAGAAGATGAAAAAGGAAGCTGTGTGCCCAGTGGAGACTCAGGAGACAGGAGAAGAATACAGAGATGCTGCTTGCCATTGTAGGGAGAAACTGAGGCCTTCAGCTGGAAATGAAGGTGGCAAGAAATGTGGGGCACAGTAAAAAGAGGTTTTTTCAAACCTATTAATGGCCAAAGGTCGTGTAGAAATAACATTGGCCCCTTACAGGATGTGGATGGTCACCTCACAAACAGGGACAAAGACAAAGTAAACGTGTTTAAAGCATTCTTTGCCTCCATCTTCAATATTCATCCCACCCCTCCCAGTGGAAAATATGGATTGTTCCACAGGACACTCCAGAGACTTTGAGGAGGGCAAGTCCTGCGCAGCCACAACCAAATCACCCAGACTTTCCTTGAAGCTTTTCTATAGTTTTACTATAATATGAGAAAAAGTCCTTTATGGAAGTTTAAGTCACAAGCCATAACACTTCAGTTATTGCAAGTTAACCACAAGTACTCTAGAACAACATCAGCTGTATTACAACTGTATCTGAGTTACAAACGAAAAACAAAACCACCACTGATCATTTCACCACTGTGTCTGCATAACCAAACTAGTTAGGCAAAAAAGGCAACATTGTACACATAGCACCCATCTTAATATCTAAAAGCCAACATTATAATATGTGTTTATAACACACCCTCCCCGAGCCCAAAACTCTCACGGGAACTCTGCCCTCCACAGAGAAAAAACTCTCAGGTAGGAGGAATGCCTCAAGAAGTCCTTCTCCCTCTCAGGGCTTGACAACTTCTTTTGTCCTCCCTAAGCACCTAGTCATTAAGAAAATGACCTGTCCATCAGTGTATCTTAGCAACAAAATGGGAAAGAAATTCCCCAAGAAAGGAAACAGAAGGAGAAACCTTAACCCCCAACATGCATGGTTGTTCCTCAGGCAAAAAAAAAAAAGTATCTGCTTCCCATCAAAAGAGAACACTACTGTTCACCAATCCCTGTAAGATTAATCACATTGTACTTTGTGGAATTTTCTCAGGACTGGGAATCATATTTAGAACATCCAAGGCTCAAGCACATGAAAGCCCTCCATCAAAAATATTAGTAAACTTTCATGAAAACAGAGGCAGTTCCTTTCTGCTGCCTGCCTGTAAGCAAATCTCTCTGCCTGACTGCTGGCAAAAAACCTGAAATTTCCCTACATCTCTTATTCTATCTGAACCCCATTCTGGTTCAAATTTGTAACAGACTGACTAAATGATCCAGAATGGCAAGGAATTCTCAGCGAGGCAACAGAAGATTCTCCCACCAGCCATGCCAGCCCCGAATGCTTTTGTGAGTCCTGAGATTGTACTGCTCTGCTCACTGAAATCTCCCTTTGATGGAGTGCCTGCGATGCAGTGCTCATATTGGGACCTATCGTGGCCATTATGGACACCAGACGAGAGTTCAACATTTGGTGGGACGAGATAACAAGCTGTGGAGAATGTCTGTTCTACTGGAACCATACCTGCTCAGGTCCCCTTCAGGAGGGATTTCCAGACCTGCCTTCATACACCATGCACACACCATATACTGGCTGCATTAAGGACCAGGAATGTCCTGTCTGGGGACAAAGTCTGGGGAAGGAATGACTGTCCTGAGGGTTGTGACCTTCAGCAAGACCTAACACTGCAACAGAGTTCACATTACAAGTAAAAATGGATGAAAGGCAGTTTATCAAAGGCAGGCCAAGACAGATAAGACTGTGTGGTCAAAGGAGCTGTGGCATTACTGATCTAGCTGGACCAGAACAGCCAGATCTGGAGCAAATCCAGCAGGAAAACTGCTGTTAAGGTGGAAAACAGTCAGGCACTGAGCACTGGCAGATGGGGAAAAGAGTGCTTCCCACCAGACAGCCAGCCTGCCAGCTCATGCCCTTCATCTAGCAGGGCTGCAGGGGCCTTTGCTGCTCAAAATATTCTGGCAGTGTCTGAGACAAGTAAATGACAAGCATATTTAGCAAGTTCCTGTGTGGCTGACCTGGCTGGGAAGGCATCAACCTCCCTATTTCACTTCTATATTAGACACACGTGTCATTTGCTCAGTGCTGACAGGGAGGAAGCTAGATGGAAAGCAAATAGATCAAAATAAAAGGGAAACCACCAGAATGGTGGTTTTGTGATCAAAGTGTGCGGCCCAGTATGTCCTTGGAGAAATATTGATAAAAGTCTCTGACATAAGGGAGCCAAATTTGTTCATTTGGGACACTTCCCAGGTCCATATGAAGAGAACAGGCGCTCAAAGGACAAACAACAGTACAGTGTACTTTCTTGAATGAAATGAAGATACGTTTCCACACAGAGCTCACCCTCAGGTGGCAGTGCATGTAGCAGGACAGTGGGAGGGCATTTGGTGCAGACACTGCTGCCACACAGCTTCAGACACCATTGAGGCCAGGACAATGCTCTGGGCCACCTTTTGGATCCTGACATGTCTGTCCCAATAAGCCAACAGAGAGCAGCGAGGCAGAGACACCGCCTTGCAGAGGGGCCATGGAGAGTCTGGAGCCCAGGAGCTGCTGCTCTGGGGCCAGGACACCCCTGTGTTGGCACAGCAGCAGGCTGAGCACAGGCAGTGCCAGACACAGCCACTGCTTGTGGCTCTGGCCAGAGCACACACCCGGGCAGTAAAGCACTCTGTGTCCTCATGGAATGCACAGAAATCTGCTGGAGTCAGGGCCAGCTGGGGCCTCTTCTGCTCTGGGCAAAGCAGCTCATGCTGTGCCAGGAGATACTGGCTCTGGGCTGATGTGAGTTTCAAATTGGTCAAGTTTGCAAAGTGCATGAGACAGAGCCTGGGGAGGCAACACGTTGTAGAATGGATTTGTAAGGGTTTGTCCCAGCTGAAAGCAAGTGGGGACTGACCCCATGGATGAGTGACCCACGCTGCAGCCGTTTTGGGAGGACTGTCTGCCCATGGGAGGAGACTCAGATTGCAGCGGTTTTGGGGTGACTGCTGTTCGTGAGATGGACCCACGCTGGAGAGGGTCACGAAGAACTGTCTCCCGTGGGAGGGAACCCACAGCACAGCAGGGGAAGGGCTCCTCTCCTTGAGCAGTGGAAGAGGATCTCAGTGATGAACTGACCATAACCCCTGCCACCATGCCCTGTTTCCTGCGCTGTCGGTGGGAAGGAGGAAGGGGTTGGGGGGAAAAAGGGTATCTTTAAGGGTTTATTTTTCTTCTCATTATCCCCCTCTGAATTTGTTAGTAATAAATTCACTTTGTACCTCTAAGTTGATCCTGTTTTGCCCTTGGAGTGTTTTCTTCTGGATCTTAACTCATGACCCCTTTGTTAAATTTTTCTCTCCTCTGCATAGCTGTGGCAGGACAGAGTAAGTGAGGCTTTCATGGGTGCCTGGTGTTTGGGCAGTGTCAAACCACAACACCATAAAATAATTACTATTTTTCATCTCATCTGCAACCTTGTTCTCTATGGAATTTTCTGTCATTGAGAGCAGGANTTTTAATTTAAACATGTCTGTAGGCCTCAAACTTGCATAAATAACTTTGTGAGCTGGGTATAAGCAAGTGTAGTGACTATTCCATTTCATGACTTCCAAGCACTGTGAATCCAATCAAGTCTCAACTTCCAGGGGTGGCTGAACCCCTTCTTACATCCATTGGCCCATCATTGTCCCTGTAGTGACAGAGCCTTCTTTAAGGCTGGGGCTCCTGGGAGCTTCAGAACAATCAGGATGTGGATATAACCCTATCATCTCAGTCAGATGTCTCTGTCCTTTACCATGCTGAAACAGTAGAACTGTGCTTTATTTTTTTATTTTTCTAACCAGATCACAGAACAAAACTTTTGCTATGGAATGCAAGAAGTTTTGCACCAAAGTGATGTATGTGTCCCTCTGGTGTATGACTACTTGATGCCAGGAAATGGACACATTCATAGTATGAAAAATTATGTTTGGTTATTAAATACAATTTTGGTATTAAATACAGTCACTGCCACTGACTCCAAAAATGTCTAAGCAGCACATAAGAGAGGCTGTGGGAGCCTCAGATCTCAGCAAGATCACAACATCCATGTTATGTTACATATTCTAACTGGGAACCTCCTCTTGGCAAGTGTCAGAGACAAGATCCTAGGCTAGGAAGATCTAGATACAGATATTCTTATGTTCATTTATTAAGGAAACTCCCTTGTCCAACCATCCAGGAGCCACTCCAACAATCACAATCACTTTTTCAAGCATAACTAACAGAAGGCTGTAGTCCCTCACAGAAGAGGCCTTTGCAATTCCTGAACTTTTCGCAAAATGTCAGGGAAAAGAAAGGATTCTGCATTGACATAGCACGTAATACCAGGGGAGCGTAAAACAAGAGAACAGAGTTACACTCTCTGAATAAACGACACATTTACAGGTACCAGAGAATTCCTTGGGATTGACATTGCAGAAGAATGTGGTATAGGGTTCATGTAATCAAAATGGTGACAATAACATTCTGAGGGGGAACAAGAGGTTACAAGGCAGGAAACAGCATGACAAATGGTAAATTTAACTATTCCTATGTAGAGTGGATAAATAATATTTCAGGGTGTGATACAAGGAGCAAATGCTGATGGCAGCATAAAGCACTAGTAGGGGAAAGGGTGCATTCAACATGCAGCAGAAGACCTCTTGTGGGGGATATTACTCCCCTGGAAATGTTTGTACTTCCTCCATAGATTTCAAGGGCACACCGGAAGGATTCTTCTTTGCTTGGAAAGAAGCAGTTCCAGATAGCTCGAACCTCAGAACACCAGTGATGGTAGCCCATCTTATCCATACTGTTTCATAGAATCATTAAGATTGGAAAAGACCTTTAAAATCACCATGGTCAACTGCCAACCCAACACCGTGTCATGGTTTGAACAACAGGTGTTTGCCAGCCAAGGCAAGGACTTCCCTTGGAATGGTGAATATGATTCCCCATCCCTCCAAATTATTGTAACTTTGAAATAAGGCAAGGATATGGGTAAAAGGGAGTAAAAGTTTTTACTAATATGTATAACAAGGTGAAACAAGCAACAACAGTGATAGCAACAGCCAACACAGCCACAAACCCAGTGACAGATGACAACCTTCTCTGAGCTGTGACACACACCCTCCCCTTTGGTGCAGTTCTAGTCACAGCCTGGCAGGGGCGCTGTTTGCTCTGGGCAGGGCGGGTGCAATGATTCCCCCACAGCTGCAGGGGCGCTGTGGCGCGGGGTCCCCACTGGTTTCAGCTCCCTCACGTGCAATGGTGGGCACAGCTGGCAAAGATGGATGGAGAAAAGTTCCTCTACGAACTCATAGGAGGAGCCGATCCCGGTGCTCCCTCTGGATAGCTAGAGGACAGGAACCTCAGAGCAGCCAGATGGGCAAAGAGACAAGCATAATCCCACAGCTGTAGATGAGAGGTATCAGAACTCAACCACTGTAGCTGGAATCATAGGGGTCCTGGCAAGGCAGAGGAGCAGCAGCCACAGTTAGCAAGCAGGAACCTACGGCAGGACGCTGGGATGTGCAGCAGCAGCAGGAGAGCTTTCACCTGCAGACAGCAGGTCCACCGTCCTCCCCCAAGCCAAGCAGGGTGAGAAGTGAAGCTACCCACCCCCCCCCCCCCCCATACACATTTTTTTCCTGAGCTCAAAACTCTTGTGGCAGCTCTGCTCTCCACAGAGAGAAAAAACTGTCAGATACGAGGAATGCCTTGAGAAGTCCTTCTGCCCCCCAGGGCTTGGCAATTTCTTTTGTCCTCCCTGAGCACCTGGTCATTAAAGTAACAACCTGCCCATTAGTGTATCTTAGCAACAAAATGGGAAAAAAATTTCCCAAGAGGGGAAACAAAAGGAGAAATCCTCACCTCCAATACACCATCACCCTGTTTATGAATAAACCATGTGACATATCCACATGGTTTTCAAACACTTCCCGGCAGGTACCTCTAGGGTACACCACCAGTTACTGTCTCCAGCTAGACTTGGTGCCACTCAGCACCACCCTCTGAGCCTGGCCTTTCTGCCAGTTTTCAATCCACCTCACAATCTGTTCATCCAGCCCACACTCCAACAGCTCTCCAAGGATCTTAGGGGAGACACTGTCAAAGGCCTTCCTGAAGTCAAGGTCAGCAATGTCCACTCTCCTCTACCAAGCCAGTCACCTTATCATAGAAGGTGATGAGGCTGATCGAGCATGACTTTCCCTTGGTGAAGCCATGCTGAATACTCACAATGATTTTCTTGTCCTCCGGGTGCTGGGAAATGGTTTCTAGGATCAGTTGCTCCAACACCTTCCAATCCTTGAGGTGATGCTGACTGGTGTGTGGTCCCCTGAACCGTTTTTCATGCTCACCTTGAAGGCAGGAGTGCCATTTGGTTTCCTGCAGCTTTCTAGCATTTCTGTTAATCATCATGATAAAGATTATCAGGAGTGACCTCATAGTGACACCAGCCATCTCCCTCAGAACTCGTGAGTGTATACCTTCAAGGCCTATGGACTTTTGTGTGTCCAGTTTGCTTAAGTACTCCTTGGCCTGTTCCTGTTCCTCTTCCACCAAGGCTATGCCCGCCTTGTTCCAGACTTTTTTCCTGCTCTCTGTGCCCTGCATTTCCTGAAGGTATTACTATCACTATTAAGTACCTCAGACCTTTCCATGTCATGTGCCACCAGGGCCCAGGCCCAATTCAGCATTGGCGCTGCATTTTCCTTCTCCTTGACCATGGAGAAGAGAAAATTCTGGGGAGACCTCACTGCAGGCTTCCAGTACTTAAAGGGAGATTACAGAAAAGAGGGAGAGTGACTATTTTTCACACAGGCAGATAGTGATTGGACAAGGGGGAGCAGTTTTAAGCTCAAAGAGGATGGTTTTAGGTTAGATATGAGGGAGAAATTCTTTAGTCAGCAAGTAGTGAGGCACTGACACAAATTGCCCAGAGAACTGTGAATGCTCCATACATGAAAGTGTTCAAGGCCAGGTTGGACAGGGCCCTGAGCAACCTCATCTAATGGGGAGGAACCCCTTCCCATGGTGGGGAGGGTGGAACAAGATGTCCTTTGAGGTTCCTTCCAACCTAAACCATTCTATAACTATAAGCTCAATCCCATTTAGGCTTGCACTTTCCTAACCTCATCCTTGATTGTTCAGACACTGCCTCTTGTAGATCTTCCCAGGTAACTTGTCTTACTTCCACCCGTTATTCTGCAATTTTATGTCTCAAGTTTTGTCAGAACCTCCTTTTTCATCCCCTCAGTCCTCCTATAATCTTTACCTGAATTACTACTCCATCCTGACCATGCGCCTTAAGAAATGCAAACAGTAAAATTACCCGTCATTTCATATAGAGTCTCACATGGCTGTCTTACATGTTAGAACTCTGTCAGCTGAGGATTAAATACTTCTGGCCTTGAAACAAGCATGTCTAGGTATCTTGAGAATGTCCTTGATGACAAAAAAGTATTCTTGGTGGGGAAAAGTTAACTGAGAATAGCTGTGAGAGAAGTTTATGATACTTACACTGAAGAAAAATAATATTGATGAGTTCAGGGTAATATATATAGGAACAGCAACCCTAAGAATCAAATATAGTGATAGGCACTGTTCAGATCTCTGGTGATACAATATTAACACTGCATGTTGTCAGATTGTGGGAGAAGGAAAGTAGCATTAGAAATTGTGGGGGACGATATCAAAGCTAATTAGAACTAAATAATGATTTCTGTACATGAGTTAAGATAGGTTATTTTAGTACTATTTGTCATGCTATTTGGAAAGGTATTGTTGATTTTTTTCCTATTTTGGGAAGAAATAAATATTGACAAGGAAATAAGTACCACCCAAATAAGGAACTTTTCAATTCATTCATTTAGGCTATGAATATCATTGTCAGAGAGTTCTTTGGATGCCAAAAACTGAAACTGATCTTCAATTGATTACATCAAAGGAACAACAATCTAACGGATTCTTGAACACATTCACGGATCCTTCTATGAATCTCTAAACTCGGGATTTCCAGAATATTGAAAGATACACAAATTAATGTTATTTTATATTTACATCCAGACATGGAATACAACTTAAAGAGCACTTAGAATGGTTCAAGGTGGCTATTGTCCCTGAGATATTGTGTTGTTACAGCTGAAAGAAGTAAAGCAGAGTAATATTTGATAATCCAAGGTAAGCAGTGCAGACAAGAGTGAAATCCACATATCATATCCAAGATCTGTAAGTAGAGAGCTCTGTGAAACGATGACTGTCATCAGACATATGATGGCCTCAGAAAAAGTTGAAGCATGCATCCAAATGTCACTGTGCTTGCCCAAAGAATGGTTGTCCCTGCTCCCTTAGCTCAGATTCATGAAGCATCCATGGCCTTACAGTTATTAGTGGTTACCCTCATTCCTCTAGTCATCATTAGCTGTATTTCCCTCCTTAGGAATCTTCTCATATTATTTATAGGCGATTTATTCACATAGCTAGTAAGAGACCAAAATTTTCTAATTATATCTAGTAACATCACTTTCCAGTTCTCAGTTCATTCAGTTTGCCAGACAATGCTTTGCCAAAAACAAGGTTTGCCAGAAATGCTTTGCCCAAAGACAGAGGAGGCATCTGCAGCATGCGCTGACCAGACTCTATAAAAGAGTCCTTGAATCTGGGCTGTTCTGTCTGCAGAGAAAACCTCATGGTAAGTGCATGTCTGTGGCTGGCAGAAAGGGACAGCATCCCTGCAGTCCACACGTCCCACTTCAGCCCTGCTGTCTTGATGTATATATAAGTACCTTCAAGGTTTTGATACTTGTGCAATAAAGTACATTAATTGCAAGTAATTTTCACTGTGCAACCTGTCTGTGGAATTCTGTGCAGCAATAATGAGAGATCTGCCATTTCTGCTTTACAGTGCTGATCATCTTCCAGTCTGCAAGACATCTTCTCACAGCATAAGAGGTAAGAGCCTCATTTGCTCACATTTAAGGGACAGAAAAAGCTGGAAGATTTCTGTAGAACAGATTTTGTCATGGTGACAGATTAAAATTTTTTTGGCAGTTGCTGTATTCCCATATGTTCCTAGCCACTGCTCTGTTATGACAAAGAAAGCATGCTGATGGCTGGACAGGTTGCTCACAGCTAGCAAGATTTCCTAAGTAGTGTGCTTGAAGACACTAGCCACTATGTAATGCCAGGAAATGGTTCTTGGGAATTCCTTATGTTTAATTATGGAACAGTGAGGTAAATGATCTATTCTGGTATGAAGTCCAGACAGACAGAGCTAGCCAACAGAACAGACTATTGCAAAATCCTACAGACTTGTAACAAATTATGAGTATTACTTCATATGAAACTGGCCAATAAATATATATGAAAATACTTTCCAAACAATACTCCAGGGTTGTAATCTGTATGTAGGCCTCCTACTAGTAAACTTGGTAAAAATGCAAAAATAGCTATTCAACTAACCACACAACAAAAAGGGGGAGGTACTGGTCCTATTCCTATGAAAGAGAACTAAAGAAATGGAGAATCTGCATGCTACTAGGAGTACCTGCAAATGCTTGTTAACATTTTGGGTTTTAAGCTAATTAAAAGTTATGACAACTTAACAAGCTGCCTGTTTGTCTGACTTCGTAGGAATTCTAATACTTTCTGTTACTGGCCATGTGGTATTTCTTTGGAAGTCCAGTACTACATTTAGATATCTGGCTTTGATTTATAAATTCTTGAACTAAGGTTTCTAGATTTGCCTGTAGTTATTTCCACAAACAATTAACATAAGAAGAAATAGTTGGTCATGCAGTACTTTAACCTAATGAATTATCTGTCCTTATACGCTCACATACTGCTTTCCATAGTTAAGGCACTTGCAAGAGATTTGTGCCATTGTCAAGAAAGTATTGGTGAAGTTGATTGAAGGTGAGAGCCTTAGTAAAATTTAAGTGTGAAATCAAATAGGAAGTGAGCTACAATTTCTACAATTACATTTTTGAACAACAGAACATCAGGAGGTGGGGGTGAGAATGGGTTGTTCAGACAGAACAAACATCTAAAATTTCCAGTATGACTTCCACAGACCATTGAAACAGTTCCATTGTCTACAGACAGGATTACTTCTAATTTAGACCTGGTCTCATCTCTCCATTTAAACCCCAAAACAAATTTGTGTCTATCTCTAAAATATCTATTGGATGCAAATTGGTAAGCACAGGGTGTCCCACTAGCATACGGAGCACAGCTGACAGCACAGCCAACATTCACAGATAGTTACAACACTAGGAAAGTGGTTTGATACATCTACCCACACTTTATAATCACAATCTATTCTAAAAACCTCAAAGGCTGGAATCTGAGCTTCCTTTAGCCTGAGGAGTCTAGATTTGCCTCATCCATACTTTAGATGTTTGCCCTTGACACAAGGTTGTAAGACATTCTGCATCACAGGATGGCTCTTTCTGCTGGAGGAGGTGTGCCAGTAGGGCAACATCCATCAGTATGACGGAGGAAAAGCAGGATGGCAGTTTCTTCAAGAATGGAGTTGTTTAGCTTCTACACTTCTGTCCCTAAAGCTTCCTGTTGAGTGACACAGAGAGACAATTTGTACACCTTATTTCAAAAACTATTGTTAGGATGCTGGGCTGCTTAAATCATTTGGGATGAGAAGAAAACAATTCTAGTGAATGATTCAGAGCATCAGGAAAAGACAATATGCCCTAGATAGTCCTCAGAACACCTTCTGGACCATTAGCAACCCAAATGATGCATAGAATGCATCCTCAGGCACTGCAGATGAGATTTGCAAATATGCTACAGAGCAGTGTTACCCTGCTCTGTAATCCTCAAAAGACTTCTGTAATCCTTGTGATCCTCAAAAGACTTCATTCTGAAGCTGACAAGAACCTCATAAATTTAAGAACAGGCAATGTAAAACCCTGTATATGAGAAACAATAGCCCCCTGCAACAGAATATGTTGTATTTCATTTTGTCTGGAAGGCCACTTTGCAGAAAAGGGTCAAACATTCTGATGCAATTGTCACAGTTTGCCTTTGGGGGAAGGAAGGTCAACAGCACATGGTCAGACACTCATAAAAGCATAGCCAGCAGGTAAAGACAAGTGATTCCTTCCTGCATTCAGCTCCCATATCTGGAGCACTCTGTTCAGTTTGGTACTTTCTGGTGACAAGACAGTGATGTTCTGGAATGAATCCAGTGGAGATCTTCCAACATAATTTCAATATAAGTAGGAGAAAATTATGCATGAGAAGAGGCTGAAGAAATGAGGTTTGTCTACACTGGGGATGAAATTTAAAAGTGATTATCTTATTGTTATCTTCAACAAAAGGAGGTGGTTATATCATAGAAAGAGTCAGAGTCTCCCCAGATGGGCGGAATGAAAGGCTGAGGGATAATAAAGACAGGTTTTGGCCACAGAAATGGGATTAGTTAATAAATAGAGGGGGAAAGCACCATCAGGGTTATCAGAAATTAAGCTGGGATGCAAGTGGTCTGAGAAACATCTGTTCTTGGACATAATAAAAATTTCACTGGAAAAAGATGTGGGAATGGGCATCCAACATTTGCCCTGGTTGCAAGGTGAAGCAAAGAACTACTCAAGATTCTTCCTGAATCCCACATTCTATTATACTGTTAGGGTCTAAAAATAAACTGTGTGACAGCAAAAAATATTGACTCATTTGGGTAAACAACCTATCTCCACTTTGACAGTGTTCCCTCCTCCAGCAAGCATCCCCATAGATCGAAGCCATGTCGACAGACGCTGAGATGGCCATCTTTGGGGAGGCGGCTCCTTACCTCCGAAAGTCAGAGAAGGAGAGAATTGAGGCACAGAACAAACCTTTTGATGCCAAGTCATCCGTCTTTGTGGTACATGCAAAGGAATCCTTTGTGAAAGGAACAGTCCAGAGCAGGGAATCCGGCAAAGTCACTGTCAAGACTGAAGGGGGAGAGGTGAGTGAAAAACAAGGCTGAAGGACAACATTTGAACCCTACTCTGAGCTTTTAGGTGACGCACGTGGATCTTTTGTTTCCTTGGCAGACTCTGACTGTGAAGGAAGATCAAATCTTCTCCATGAACCCTCCCAAGTATGATAAAATCGAGGACATGGCCATGATGACCCACCTCCACGAACCCGCTGTGCTGTACAACCTCAAAGAGCGTTACGCAGCCTGGATGATCTACGTAAGTGGCAGCAGCAGCTTCCTCTGGGCAGCTGCAGGAACTGCTGTGCCAGGCTCAGGGGAAGCCAACGTGCTGTCTCCCTTCCTCACAGACCTACTCGGGTCTCTTCTGCGTCACTGTCAACCCCTACAAGTGGCTGCCGGTGTACAACCCAGAGGTGGTGTTGGCCTACCGAGGCAAGAAGCGCCAGGAGGCCCCTCCACACATCTTCTCCATCTCTGACAACGCCTATCAGTTCATGCTGACTGGTGAGTGGCTCTGTTGATCTCAGAGGTATTGGATCATAAAATTCTCTGAAGGGATACTCTGTCTCAGCAGTGTGAAGAGACTTTTCCGAAGGTTTCTTGGTTCTGACACACACATCTATTGTGGGTTTTACTATTTACCATTAAAATTTGTTGTTGTCGCTATATTTTTAAATGGAAGACACTTCTGCACTCAGTGATGTGCATTGGAGATTTGTTTAAGTCAAGCTGACATCAGGCAAAGCATTAAACTTACCTATATTTCATTCTTTCTCTGTTGTTCACGGAGTTTTAAGTACTGTATTTCTGCCTCATCCACAGATCGGGAGAACCAGTCCATCCTGATCACGTACGTACACCCCCTGCTCGGGTCCCTGCGGGGCTGCCTGGTGCCAGGGGACCTCCTGCCTGACCACACGCTCTCTGCTTCACTCTGGGCTTTGACAGCGGAGAATCCGGTGCCGGGAAGACTGTGAACACAAAGCGTGTCATCCAGTACTTTGCAACAATTGCAGCTAGTGGGGACAAGAAGAAGGAGGAGCAGACATCAGGCAAAATGCAGGTGAGTCAGGAAGAACAGACTGAACACCTGACCTGTCATTGTCTTGTCAACCAAACACAGTCATTAAAGAATTATCTCCCTGCAGGGAACGCTTGAGGATCAAATCATCAGCGCCAACCCACTGCTGGAGGCCTTTGGAAACGCCAAGACCGTGAGGAATGACAACTCCTCACGTTTTGTAAGTTTTTGATCAACAAAGCTGTCATTGATATGTGAACAAGGATGTCAGAATGTGCTGTCACTTCTGAGGTGTCAGAGTCAGATGACTGTTCATCAAACTAGTATTTCCCCATATTGTGCCAATTAAAATTTAAGTAGAGTATCTAATTAAAAACACATCTTTAGGGGTACAATGCAGCATACAAAGGGGGATAATTTAAATATGTTCAAATATCCATATATATATCTATAAATATATATACACATATTCTTAGTCTGTCATACAGGCTGAAGACACAATTTTGTGGAAATTGACATAATACAGAAGAAAGGAAAGATAGGGCATACAGGATAGAAATTGCTGGATGGAAATTTTGCTGGCCTTCATCAGCTCTGGGTTTTAAGCACACAACTGGGCAGATCTATTAATCTGACTGTTCAGACAATGTCATAAGTTGTCTAGAAAGGGGTAGGGACATGGATGTCTTCAATATATCCTACCAGAAAACAAACTACTCTATTGCATGTTCTTTTGATCTTTTCAGTACAAAAAGGCATTCATATGTTCTATTAGATTAACTGTTACTGTCCTTGAAAAATCACAATGCCAATCCATAGTCTCAGCCTAAAGCTCCTTGTTTTCAGTGTGTTGCCTCTACCTCTACAACGCAGACAGTACAACTGACTTCTGTTTTCTTCACAAGACCAAAAATTCTCAATTAACTTTCACACCACCAAAATCTGCCTTCACAGCATGCTTTCTGCTTAAACGATGGCTTTTAATGAACTATATTTATGTGTTTGAATTGCAACAAAAGTGACTCAATAAAATGCTTTATTAGTGGTCTTCTCATTCATGTGCATTCATGGTTATCCATTAAATAGTAGTGGATAATAAAGCTCACATTTATCCACTAGTATTGGCAGTATAGAGAACTTAGTGAATTTGGTTTTGTCCTGTTTTGCTTTGTTAAAGAAAAAGAGTGAATCTACTTCTAAGTTTGAAGCATGTCCCCTGTGGAGAATGTACAGTCATGATAATATTGCATGCTTACATGTTTACAATCATGGTCAAATTTCAAAATACCTTTTTTTGTTTCCCCTCTCAAGGGCAAATTCATTCGAATCCACTTCGGGGCCACAGGCAAGCTGGCTTCTGCTGACATTGAAACTTGTAAGAGACCACCTGACCTGATCCCATTTCTTCTACCCTTTCCACCTCAGTGTTCTTTCTCAGGCCTGACTCTGTCCTACCATCCTTGCCTTGTCCTCCAGATCTGCTGGAGAAGTCCAGAGTCACTTTCCAGCTGAAGGCGGAAAGAAGCTACCACATCTTTTATCAGATCATGTCCAACAAGAAGCCGGAGCTAATCGGTATGGAGTACTATGAATTGTTTGATAAAATCTGGATGTATTTAATATTTATCTTCATTCTCACACCCGGATACATCCTATTCCTCTTAACAGACATGCTCCTCATCACCACCAACCCTTATGACTATCAATTTGTGAGTCAAGGCGAGATCACTGTTGCCAGCATTAATGACCAGGAGGAGCTGATGGCTACAGATGTAAGTGTCACAGAGCGTATTGGTGTGGTGATATTTCCTAATGGCCCAGAGGTTTATTTGACTGATTCTGTTGCCAGAGTGCCATTGACATCCTGGGTTTCACTGCTGATGAGAGAACAGCCATCTACAAGCTGACAGGGGCTGTCATGCACTACGGGAACCTGAAGTTCAAGCAGAAGCAGCGTGAGGAGCAGGCAGAGCCTGATGGCACAGAAGGTATTAAAACCTTATAGGACTCCTAAAACCAAAAATAGCTACATAGCTGACAGATGCCAATCATGTATTTTGCTTCTGTTTGCTTTCCCAAATACATAAATCTCAGCTTCAAGGCTATTCATGCTTCTAAATTTCCCTTCAAGATATCATAAAATTTCAGTGCTGAGACCAACAGCTACGTCTTAGAGGACATCCACTTTCAATTATCACTTCTCCTCTGTCACTTTCTCCATCTCTCTTTGTGTTCAGTTGCTGACAAGGCTGCCTACCTGATGGGTTTGAACTCAGCAGACCTGCTCAAGGCCCTTTGCTACCCTCGTGTCAAGGTGGGGAATGAATATGTGACCAAGGGCCAAACTGTGCAGCAGGTAACAAATTGACTGGGAAGCTCTGTCTTGATTTGTGTGCTTTCCTTTGTGTGCTATTTTTCTTCTGCTCCATTCTTTTTTGGTTTAGGTATACAATTCAGTGGGTGCCCTGGCAAAGGCTGTTTATGAGAAGATGTTCCTGTGGATGGTTGTTCGTATCAACCAGCAGCTGGATACGAAGCAGCCCAGGCAGTACTTCATTGGTGTCCTGGACATTGCTGGCTTCGAGATCTTTGATGTAAGTAACACAGAAATCATAGTCAAATCTCGTAAAGGCAGTTAGATGTCAAGAGAAATTGGAGATTTTTGGTGGTTGGGTTTTTTTTTTGAAACATTACACTACTGACTTGTAATTTCAAATTAGTAATGCATGGTTTGAAAAATATTTATTTTTTGTTTTCTGGAAATATTTTCCTTTCTTGTGTATGTCAGTGCATTTTCCTCAGGCCAATCCATGAGCTTCAATGGGTCTTTATATAATATCTTTATATGATACACAAGGAAGAACCATCTTCCTTTTACATAATCAGTACAAATGTTGCAGTTTTTCAATAATTTGAACTTAATATTAAAAATGTCCGGAGACAAATAGAACATAAACACCCAGGACACAATATCACAGACTGTAGGAAAAGTAAGGTAGACTTAAGTCTCACACACATGTTATCCAAGGCTTTGGAAGATGAGACCAATACATTCTTTTCTACTTAAGAGCCAAAGGATGATTCCAACAGGAAGAGTACATTGGCAGATCTAATTCAGACTGAGAGGCTCTATACATATTTATGGAGGCTATCTGGGTCCAATCCAGGGCTGGCAAACACTAACAATGTTCAATGCTTTTGTAAGGGCAATAAGAAAGTTTATGTTAGAGAAAAGAGTGACGTAAATTGTACCTTCATAAGACTAACAAAAAAGTCGGAAAATTGATTTTAAAAGAAATCATATATCTAAACATCATTAAAGTAGCAAAGGGGAAAAAAAAGGTCAAAAAATTTTCCCCCAAAGAAATAAAAAATCCTCTTTAAAAATAGTTAATTGGACACTTTAATATTAAAACCATATTTGTCTTACCTGGGCATCCCTGCATGGGATTCTGAGTATTAAGGGGAAAGCTATACAGGCAGCTCTTCATCTTGAAAATGAGTAAATCTTCTCTTTGCATTCTGCAGTTCAACAGCCTGGAGCAGCTGTGCATCAACTTCACCAACGAGAAACTGCAACAGTTCTTCAACCACCACATGTTCGTGCTGGAGCAGGAGGAGTACAAGAAGGAGGGAATTGAATGGGAGTTCATTGACTTTGGGATGGACCTGGCTGCCTGCATCGAGCTCATTGAGAAGGTGTGTTGATTACATTTAAGATTTTATTATCAGTTCATGACAGAATTTTGGGGATTTTTTCTCTAGCCTTGCTTTTTCTTGCACTAATGTTTTACAAACCTACCTATTATTATCCATTTGTGTTGCTGACTATTCAAAAAGTACCATTTCAGTATTTCATGTATTATGAAAGTAAGTTCTAAGAACCTTAGGTTATCCATTAACTACACTGCTATGCATTTTTTTATAAATTAACTGTAATTTTTCTTGTATAGCAATAGAAGCATTGATGTAATCATCCATAATGGCGTGAAAAGAATTCTGTTCACAAGAAATGAGCTTTCTAGTCTACAAAGATCATCTCTTTTCAGGGATCCAGACAAAATTTTAGTATTATTATTTCAATATTAACACTAGCACATCTGAAACATAAATTGTAAAAATAATAGGTGCATATAGAAAAAAAGTACTGGATGAAAAGGGATACACAAAAACACTATTAGCAGACACTGTTTTGTGTAACATCCTCTTGTATAGGAATGGAAAGACAGGGATATATCTTCAAAAATAAGATTTCGGCAAGTAGCTGAAAGATCTGTTGATCTGTTGCACTGAGGTCAATTTTAGTAAGACACCTTCAACTGTGCAAATTACTTTGTCAAGGCAATAGTGTAAGAAACAGATCACCTTTCAGGTCATTGGTTTCAAAAATTATTTAGAAAATTCTGTGTGACCAATGTGACAATATCAGTCATTAAATGCATTCACTCCAGACACAAATTTATATATTATCTAGAAGTGCGAATGCAAAACTTAACATAGATTTCATCCATTTTTGATCCAAAAGTGCAACCAATTTCTCCATTTCCTGTTCCTTACTGCAGTCCCCTTCTGACAGCAGATCTGTATTTTATCACTGCTATTTTTTGTTGCTTCTCCCAGCCCATGGGCATCTTCTCCATCCTGGAAGAGGAGTGCATGTTCCCCAAGGCAACTGACACCTCTTTCAAGAACAAACTCTATGACCAGCATCTGGGCAAGTCCAACAACTTCCAGAAGCCCAAACCTGGTAAAGGCAAGGCTGAGGCTCACTTCTCCCTGGTGCACTATGCTGGCACAGTGGATTACAACATCACTGGCTGGCTGGAGAAGAACAAGGACCCTCTGAATGAAACTGTCATTGGGCTGTACCAGAAATCATCTGTGAAGACTCTGGCTTTACTTTTTGCCTCTGCTGGAGGAGAGGCAGGTCAGTTTTCTGAAATGTCATCTCTTTGACACCCAGTGGTTGGTCCCTAAAGCAACAGATGTTTCATTATCTTTACTTTATTAGAGGCTAGTGGTGGTGGTGGTGGCGGTGGCAAGAAGGGTGCCAAGAAGAAGGGTTCGTCTTTCCAGACTGTCTCAGCTCTTTTCCGGGTACGTAATCACCTTGTCTTTTCATTCTACATTTTTAGCTGGGTCAGACACAGAAAGAAAAGAAAAGATACCACCAACCCATCAACCCACCAACCCACCACCCAAAATACATTCTAAATACATATAACTTCTCTTTAGACCACCATCGAAAACAAAAATCTTATGGAATGAAACATAGCACTGTAAAAATCTAAAGTTACACTTAATATAAACATAAACTTTGTCATTAAAAATGCCCACTTTCTATTATACATTGGGGTGATAGTGAGTTTTTTCTTTTCCTACACAGTGATGTTTAATGCTCAGAATCAGAGGGCATTGATTAAAGGTATTCTCAGCTGACAATTTTCAGCCCAGTGCATCTTCATTGATGGATCTCTTATGTTAAATTCAAAGAATGTAAAGGGCTGTTTTTTTCTACAATTCTTACAAACACAAACTAAATCACGATCCCACAGGAGAATCTCAACAAGCTGATGACCAATCTGCGGAGCACTCACCCCCATTTTGTGCGCTGTATCATCCCCAATGAGACTAAAACACCTGGTAAGATGCTCAAACAGAAAGGTACTTGCTCTGATACATCCATTCCCCTCTGCACTGCAATCTGTGCCATTCATTTGTGCTCTGCATTGCCAGGTGCCATGGAGCACGAGCTGGTGCTGCATCAGCTGCGCTGTAACGGCGTGCTGGAAGGGATCAGGATCTGCAGGAAAGGGTTCCCCAGCAGAGTCCTCTATGCTGACTTCAAACAAAGGTGAGAGCTATGAAATTAAGAGATAAGTCCGGTATTCTCACCAACTGCTATCCATCACACAACTGAGCTTTGCCAGAGTCTCGAGTATGGAAGCACAATAGAGCTGCAGAAGACAGTGATTACAAGATTCATAAATGCCATTTCAGAAGTTGTGGCAACAGGTCCTGCAGTAAAAATTACAAACTCAGAGTTGTTTGGCCATTGCATCAGCTGCAAGTTTCTGGGGAAGAGGCTTTTCTCCTATGCACAGAGTGGCCAAGTTCCTCTTGAGTCATGTTCTACAGCAAAGGTTAAGTAAAATGATATGGATTGAAGTGACTGGAGGTCAGTGTCCTCTTCACCTGTGACTGGATCCCTAAAGACAGGAAAGGTTTCCTTAATTTTGTTACCAGGTTAAGATTTCATCACAAGGGTATTTCTAAACATGGGATGAAACTCCAACTTCTTCAGCCTTATTCCGCTGCTCTTGGTTTCAGTCAAGAGAATAAACTTGTGATTGGACATTGTTTTCATTCCTATTTCTTCTAATTCCACAGATACAAGGTGCTTAATGCCAGTGCCATCCCCGAGGGACAGTTCATCGATAGCAAGAAGGCTTCTGAGAAGCTCCTTGGGTCAATCGATGTGGACCACACCCAGTACAAGTTTGGACACACCAAGGTACAAACACCCCCATTCACTCTCTGCCTCTGCCTTGCTCTGCCTGACAGTGATGTGCTGCAATGTTCTCTCTCAAGGTGTTCTTCAAAGCTGGGCTGATAGGGCTTCTGGAGGAGATGAGGGATGAGAAGCTGGCACAGCTCATCACCCGCACCCAAGCCTTGTGCAGGGGCTTCCTGATGAGAGTGGAGTACCAGAGAATGGTGGAGCGGAGGTACACATTCCTCTTCTTCAGTTAAAGTCACTCTGCTTGGGGGAAACTGTTGATGATTTGTCAGACTGAGAATATTCATTGCATGTTTTAATTATGCTTCAGAGAATCCATCTTCTGCATCCAGTACAATGTTCGCTCATTCATGAATGTCAAACACTGGCCATGGATGAAGCTGTTCTTCAAGATCAAGCCCTTGCTGAAGAGCGCAGAGTCTGAGAAGGAGATGGCCAACATGAAGGGGGAGTTTGAGAAAACCAAGGAAGAGCTTGCGAAGTCAGAAGCAAAGCGGAAGGAACTGGAGGAGAAAATGGTTTCTTTAGTAAAGGAGAAAAATGACCTGCAGCTTCAAGTGCAGTCTGTGAGTATCACCATTTATTTTCCACTTAGAAAAAGCACCTGTATGTTCTGAGCTCTGTCTATGAACAGATGTCCATTAGATTGAACATGAAGCTGAGAAAGTAGTGTCTTAGAGTGTGTGAGAGAGCATGGTCAGATTTCTAACAGCTAGTAAAAGAAGCAAGGAGCTTCAAGTGGGTATCAGCGCTCCAGCCTTCTGAGGAAGACACCATCTCTAGATAGCAGGAGAGTATTATATCTGAATCCCCTATTCTATTCAAGCATGTGATTCCTGCAGGTAGTAGCTCTATCTCACCAGGATGGTTTGATTTGGGACAGTAAATGGAGCCAAGAATTCGAATTGATGCTTGCAAATTCAGTGACTTGATAACAAATGTATAATTTCTCACCCAGGATGTGGGAAACATGGCTTGAAAATTCTCTTTATTCTAAGCAGGAATTAATCCAGAGCTCCTGCTTCTGAACAATAGGCTTATTTTCCAGGGTTGTAGCATATTTCTCTATGCTCAAGGGTGCTCATTATTCCCTGGGAAAATTGAAAGGAACAGGTAGATACACTGTAATGCAAGAAAATAGTGAACTTCTCCAGGTGGCCAAAATCCTGCCCACCCTCCTTTAATCCATAACCTGTTCATGTCGAATCTGTGTACAAAATTTGAAGAATGTAAGTATTTATAAAAATACTGAACCATCAGCTCTGAGTAGACACTTCACACCTCTCTATTATTTAGACATGCTATAGTACAATGCAGAATAATAAAGCAGATTAGTAATCAAGCAAATAATTTCATTTCGGAGTACTGGAGTGATTTGCATCTGCAGCCTCAATTTTCATTATTTGCCACATGTGGTAGGTTATCATTAAAAATACCCCCTAAAAATTGTAGGTGCTAAAAAAATAGAAAAAAAAACAAACAAAAAAAAATGTTCTGAAAGGAAAATCACTGTTTAATGTGTATGAAGCCAAACATCCATTCACCAG
This sequence comes from Malurus cyaneus samueli, assembly GCA_009741485.1. Lineage (NCBI taxonomy): Eukaryota > Metazoa > Chordata > Aves > Passeriformes > Maluridae > Malurus > Malurus cyaneus. The sequence goes on from CM019230.1 coordinate 8,164,004, forward strand.
AAAATTAGTGACAGACATGATCACTTTCTGTGATGCCGTTAACTGCATGAGATAGTCTCACAATTACAAATCCTGAAAGATCTTTCAGAAAGAGCAAACCATAAAAGAAAAAATTGAACTCATTCTGAAATGAGAACTTCCAGATCTATTTTCCCTGGCAGAAAACCTGACAACATTATAAAGTTGACTGAATGGATAGGTAAAAACAAAGAGAAGAGAAACTTTCACATATTATAAAAGAACAGCATCTTTGTTTACCCACCAGGAAGCAGATGCTTTGGCTGATGCTGAGGAAAGGTGTGACCAGCTCATCAAAACCAAAATCCAACTGGAAGCCAAAATTAAGGAGGTCACAGAAAGGGCTGAGGATGAAGAGGAAATTAATGCTGAACTGACAGCCAAGAAGAGGAAACTGGAGGATGAATGTTCAGAGCTGAAGAAAGATATTGATGACCTTGAGCTAACACTGGCCAAGGTGGAGAAGGAAAAGCACGCCACCGAAAACAAGGTATGAGGCAGAACCTGTCACTCAAACTCCAGAAAAGAGCCCTGTGCTACTACAGGAATTTTAATTTATTCCCTTTAGTTACACTTGCTCCTTCCTTCCTAAAGGTGAAAAACCTGACGGAGGAGATGGCAGCCCTGGACGAGACCATTGCCAAGCTGACAAAAGAGAAGAAAGCCCTCCAAGAGGCCCATCAGCAGACCCTGGATGATCTGCAGGCAGAAGAGGACAAAGTCAATACACTGACCAAAGCCAAGACCAAGCTGGAGCAGCAAGTGGACGATGTAAGCACACAGGCACAGAGCAGGAGCAGGACAGGTATGGAGCCTGAGCTGGCTGGTAGAGCACTGATGGTCTTGTTGTGTTTAGCTGGAAGGGTCCCTGGAGCAAGAGAAGAAACTGCGCATGGACCTGGAGAGAGCTAAGAGGAAACTGGAAGGAGACCTGAAGCTGGCCCAGGACAGCATTATGGATTTGGAGAATGATAAGCAGCAGCTGGATGAGAAACTGAAGAAGTAAGGGTGGCTCTGGGGCACCTGAGTGCTGGGCTGGAGCATTTGTGTTTTTTCTTTGATCTCTAACACGGTTCACTTTGCCTAAAGGAAAGACTTTGAAATCAGCCAGATCCAGAGCAAAATCGAGGACGAACAAGCCCAGGGTATGCAACTTCAGAAGAAGATCAAGGAGCTGCAGGCAAGTCTGTGTTCCATCCCCTGCCTTGTTCAGGCTCAGCTCAGGCAGGAGGAGGGCACGGGTGTGAAGGGTCCCTCCTGTTGTCCAGGCCCGTATTGAGGAGCTGGAGGAGGAAATTGAGGCAGAGCGAACCTCTCGCGCTAAAGCAGAGAAGCATCGCGCTGACCTGTCCAGGGAGCTCGAGGAGATCAGCGAGCGCCTGGAAGAAGCAGGAGGGGCGACAGCAGCTCAGATCGATATGAACAAGAAGCGTGAGGCAGAATTCCAGAAGATGCGGCGTGACCTCGAAGAGGCCACGCTGCAGCACGAAGCCACGGCTGCCGCCCTGCGGAAGAAGCACGCCGACAGCACGGCTGAGCTGGGGGAGCAGATCGACAACCTGCAACGCGTGAAGCAGAAGCTGGAGAAGGAGAAGAGTGAGCTGAAGATGGAGATTGATGACTTGGCCAGTAACATGGAGTCTGTCTCCAAAGCTAAGGTACATAAATATTTTATATGCTCACTGACCCAGTGGAATCCAACAGAACTTCTTGCACCTGCCATTCTTTCGAGTGTGGATGGGTAACCCATCACTTTCCATGTGCTGAAACACAGGCCAACCTGGAGAAGATGTGCCGCACACTGGAAGATCAGCTGAGTGAGATTAAGACCAAGGAAGAAGAGCATCAGCGCATGATCAATGACCTCAATGCTCAAAGAGCTCGTCTGCAGACAGAGTCAGGTGAGACAGACACACCTACATGTGCAGATCAGTAATGGCACAGAGTTATTGTAAAAATTACTCTTCTGGGTGCATGGTCTGTGCAACACACTTTGTGTCACATATACTGAGAAATGCTTGCAATGGTATTGTAAGTTTCAGTACAGACTGCCAAGTATCTGATTTTCCAGCTCCAAATGTTCTCAGTACGAGCATCAATGATGATAAAACTGTTGTGTATCTGTAAATTTTCTCAGGTGAATATTCACGCCAGGTGGAAGAGAAGGATGCTTTGGTTTCTCAGCTGTCAAGAGGCAAGCAGGCTTTCACCCAGCAGATTGAGGAACTCAAGAGGCATCTGGAGGAAGAGATAAAGGTGCAAATTTTTTGTCCTAAATTTGTGAAATTACTTAACAAGATGAATGGGAGAAAAATAGCCACTTAGATAATGCAGTTCAATTTTTCCCATAGTAGCTTTGCTTCCTTTTCCCTGCAGTATATCCATTACTTCTTTTGCAGATTCATATATCTTTCTCATCACAGATCTTTCTAAGATCTTCTCAGCAAGATTTCCTGAGGTATTTTCCTTCTTTGTTGCATTATTCTTCCCCACAGGCCAAGAATGCCCTGGCCCACGCCCTGCAGTCTGCTCGCCACGACTGTGACTTGCTCCGGGAACAATATGAGGAGGAGCAGGAGGCCAAGGGGGAGCTGCAGCGAGCCCTGTCCAATAATATCTCTCTCGGTTAAGATCTGAGAGTAGGATTCAAACGACCTCTATTGCCAAGAGAGTGGACCAATGAGAAAGTTTTGATGCGTTATGGTTTTCTCATATTCTGTCCAACGATGAGGAGCAAGTGCAACAGCCATTGCCACAACCACACGTCAATTTTTGAAGGAACATCTCGAAGAAAAGCGATAGTCATAGGACGAACAGATGATTACAAGGTGCGAAACTATTTTTTTTCTTGATCCCCATAGGAATTAAGTATAGAAATAATGTTGACCATGTACAAATCATGGGACTGAATTTGAGCGCACGAAAAAGAATAGCTCTCTATGAACAGTAGTAAGATAATAAAGCATGCTATTACGAATCTAATTTATTTTCTCTCAACCAAGATGAAGGCAAGATTAGCATTACCTTATTACCCCTTCGAGCCTACAAATGTACTATTGGATAATCTCATCTCACATTTCATTGCATTCCACTACAGGGGAACTGCAGGTGTCCACTCCCCTACCACCCACCTTTCTATAATTGTCCCAGAATTCTTTCACCCACGATGATATCTTTCTTTCACAGATCTTTCTAAGATCTTCTCAGCAAGATTTCCTGAGGTATTTTCCTTCTTTGTTGCATTATTCTTCCCCACAGGCCAAGTATTCTGAGAACTGTTTAATTGGCAGAAAAACAAATAGGGTGCCCGGAAGGGAATGGCCGCTGGGGCCCCAAGGCCTGGGCAGTCGGCTCACTGCGGCGACGTTTGCCTACTCTACGAAATAAGAGTAAGCATAAAAGACAGCTGACATCCAGGGAACGAGAAAAAACATAAAATGAGGGCGAAGGAAAAGGAAGGAAGCACAGAGAGAAGAGTAGCGCGAGAGGAATAGGGGGGGAGGACTGCAACAGAGCGAGAGAACACATACGGTTTCAGGCAATGGTCACTAAACCGGAGGAAAAGCTTCTGGTCCACCTAGGTGTGCATGAAAAACTCGAAACTAAATCCAACCAGCAGGCAGTGAGTGCACTTCCCATGCCAGGGGGACCCTGCGCAGCTCTCAGAGCAAAGGCACAGCTACGAGTAAGCCCCTTGACGGGAGCAGCCCGAATTCCAGCGACGCACAAGGTGGGCGGATGCGTAACACCAGGCATGGAGTGCGAGAAAACTGCGACAACAAAGGGGTATCAGTAGATGAAAGCGAATGGGAGAGATGCCCCGGCAAATGGCCTAAAGAAATAGGGCAAACCTTGAATAGAACAATGTGACAGTCAGCGGAGCAAGCCTCAAGTGTTGTACTTTCGGTGGGGTTCAGAAAGGGACAAAGTATGAAAAAAGCAGGTAAACATAAGGAAAAGCAGAAAGATCCAGAATAGCAGAGAGATGCCAGCAGAGAGGGAAATGATACAGAATTCAGACATGGAAATAGAGTAACTGTCTGGGAGAAGTTCTTCACCCTCCCTGGAGTGGGGGATACACATTACCAGAAGGTTAAGTTGGCTTGTTGTGAAAAACTTTAACAGCAGCCATTGCACACTCAGGTGCTAGCTTTACCACTGTTCCCGGAAGAAGCTGGCACAGCGCCTGCAGGATGCAGAGGAACACGTTGAGGCTGTCAATGCAAAATGTGCCTCCCTGGAAAAGACAAAGCAGAGGCTGCAGAATGAAGTGGAGGACCTCATGATTGATGTGGAGAGATCCAATGCTGCCTGTGCTGCTCTGGATAAGAAGCAGAAGAACTTTGACAAGGTCTCTTGGCCTCCAGCACCAGCACTCCAGGCCACAGCATCCCCCCGTGACTGCCACATCCCTACTCACAGCCCATTTCTCTTCAGATCCTGGCAGAATGGAAGCAGAAGTATGAGGAAACGCAGGCTGAGCTGGAGGCCTCGCAGAAGGAGTCGCGCTCTCTCAGCAGGAGCTGTTCAAGATGAAGAATGCTATGAGGAGTCCTTGGACCACCTGGAAACAATGAAGCGCGAGAACAAGAACTTGCAGCGTAAGTCCCTGGCCCTCTGCTCCTCACTGGGCTTTCTCACTATCAGCCATTAGCGCCATTCTTCATGGCTCTGTGCCTGCAGGTTTGCAGAAATGCCTGTCCCCTTGGTCGGACAGGGCTCTTGCCATTGTGCTCTGTGCCTGACCATGCCATTGGTCTTTGTTCCCACAGAGGAGATTTCCGACCTCACGGAGCAGATTGCCGAGGGAGGAAAGGCAATTCATGAGCTGGAGAAAGTCAAGAAGCAGATTGAGCAGGAGAAATCGGAATTGCAAGCCTCCCTGGAGGAAGCTGAGGTAAAGCCTTCTGTTGTTAATTGATTAGTTACAACACAATTTATTAACTTCAGATAACATTTATGGAATTCTATGCATTGTGAATTGACTCCCTGAATTTTCTTTGCACCACTGAAATCTTTGAATCCAGGGGTATACTTTTTTTTCCTTTCCTGCCATCTCAGACCTCTGGTTATACATTTTTGTTTAAGAGAACAAGACATGTAAAGTCCTTGACATTGTTACTTTCTATAATTAAATGGGTTTTATTCTTTGTTCCAGGCCTCTCTGGAGCATGAAGAGGGGAAGATCCTGCGCCTGCAGCTTGAGCTCAACCAAGTCAAGTCTGAGATTGACAGGAAGATAGCAGAGAAAGATGAGGAGATTGACCAGCTGAAGAGAAACCATCTGCGAGTTGTGGAGTCTTTGCAGAGCAGCTTGGATGCTGAGATCAGGAGCAGGAATGAAGCCCTGAGGCTGAAGAAGAAGATGGAGGGAGACCTGAATGAAATGGAGATCCAGCTGAGCCATGCCAACCGCCTGGCTGCAGAGGCACAGAAGAACCTGAGAAATACTCAGGGAGTGCTCAAGGTCTGTTCAGCGAAGCTACAGAAAGAGAAAAATGAAATCCTTGACATTTTTGCCATTCAAGGACTGACCGGTAATTTCTTTCTCTTCTTTCCAGGACACCAGTGCATTGGATGATGCTCTCAGGACACAGGATGACCTGAAGGAGCAGGTGGCCATGGTGGAACGCCGAGCAAACCTGCTGCAGGCTGAAGTTGAGGAGCTACGGGCAGCCCTGGAGCAGACAGAGCGGTCAGGAAATGGCTGAGCAGGAGCTTCTGGATGCAAGTGAGAGAGTTCAGCTTCTCCATACCCAGGTAAGTTCCAGAACTGAAGACATGTAACACGTACAGTATTTAAAGAATTGAAATTGCCAGTATATTTGTTTACATTTTTTAATTGTAATATATCAATTAGTTTTCAGCACTCTACCATTGCCATTTATCAGTTATTTTTATTCTTTATATAAAACTGTAATAAAAGCATAAATAAAAATATGTAATTTGATTTTTCTAAATATGGTATAAAGCAAATGGAGAAAAAATATATCTTTTTCCTTCAACAGAACACCAGTTTGATCAACACCAAGAAGAAACTGGAAACAACATTGCCCAGATCCAGAGTGAAATGGAGGATACGATCCAGGAAGCCCGCAATGCCGAGGAGAAGGCCAAGAAGGCCATCACAGATGTGAGTTAGGCACTCCCTGCACTGCTAATGGTGAATGTACTCTTTCCCAAATCTCTCCAGCCCCAAAATGGCTTTGACCCTTTGCTCTGATCAGGCGGCCATGATGGCAGAAGAGCTGAAGAAGGAGCAGGACGCCAACGGTGAAGTGGCCCAGTGGAGAACCAAATACGAGACGGACGCGATTCAGCGCACGGAGGAACTCGAGGAGGCCAAGTAGGAGAGAAACATGGGGAAAGCCGGCAATGACTAAGAATGGAAACTTGAGTAGACAACTGTGACAGTCAGGGAGCAGTCAGTGTTGTACTTCGGTGGGGTTCCAGAAAGGGACAAAGTATGACAAAAAGCAGGTAAACATAAGGAAAAGCAGAAGGATCCAGAATAGCAGAGAGATGCCAGCAGAGAGGGAAATGATACAGAATTCAGACATGGAAATAGAGTAACTGCTGGGAGAAGTCTTCACACTCCCTGGAGTGGGGGATACACATTACCAGAGGTTAAGTTGGCTGTTGTGAAAAACATGCTGCTTCACACCACAGGCTCCCATTTGCTCATTATGCTTATCTTCCCAGGAAGAAGCTGGCACAGCGCCTGCAGGATGCAGAGGAACACGTTGAGGCTGTCAATGCCAAATGTGCCTCCCTGGAAAAGACAAAGCAGAGGCTGCAGAATGAAGTGGAGGACCTCATGATTGATGTGGAGAGATCCAATGCTGCCTTGTGCTGTTGGATAAGAAGCAGAAGAACTTGGACAAGGTCTCTTGGCTTCCAGCACCAGCACTCCGGCCAAGCATCCCCCGTGACGGCCACATCCCTACTCACAGCCCTTTCTCTTCAGATCCTGGCAGAATGGAAGCAGAAGTATGAGGAAACGCAGGCTGAGCTGGAGGCCTCGCAGAAGGAGTCGCGCTCTCTCAGCACGGAGCTGTTCAAGATGAAGAATGCCTATGAGGAGTCTGGACCACCTGGAAACAATGAAGCGCGAGAACAAGAACTTGCAGCGTAAGTCCCTGGCCCTCTGCCCTCACTGGGCTTTCTCACTATCAGCCATTAGCGCCATTCTTCATGGCTCTGTGCCTGCAGGTTTGCAGAATGCCTGTCCTTGGTGGGACAGGGCCTGCCATTTGCTCTGTGCCTGACCATGCCATTTGCTTTGTTCCCACAGAGGAATTTCCGACCTCACGGAGCAGATTGCCGAGGGAGGAAAGGCAATTCATGAGCTGGAGAAAGTCAAGAAGCAGATTGAGCAGGAGAAATCGAATCCAGGCTCTCTGGAGGAAGCTGAGGTAATGTGATATAACCACAATTCTGAGTAAATAAATGCGGAACAGAGGTTCTCCTGGTTCTGGCTGGACCATAGAGACCACTATGATTTTTTGGAAATAATTTTCTATTCCCTTAGAACACAAGCACTAAGCTTATCAATGTTACCTAAGTTGTGACTTTGTCTAGGCCTCCCTGGACATGAAGAGGGGAAGATCCTGCGCCTGCAGCTTGACTCAACCAAGTCAAGTCTGAGATTGACAGGAAGATAGCAGAGAAAGATGAGGAGATTGACCAGCTGAAGAGAAACCATCTCCGAGTGTAGACTCTGCAGAGCACGCTGGATGCTGAGATCAGGAGCAGGAATGAAGCCCTGAGGCTGAAGAAGAAGATGGAGGGAGACCTGAATGAAATGGAGATCCAGCTGAGCCATGCCAACCGCCGGCTGCAGAGGCACAGAAGAACCTGAGAAACTCAGGCAGTGCTCAAGGTATGCATAAGTAAAAGATGCAATCTGACAGCTAATTTTCTGCATTCTCGGACTGATGAAATGAAATGAAATAGACTGCCTGAAAATTTTCTTCTCTCTCTTTCCAGGACCCAGCTACATTTGGACGATGCTGTCAGAGCACAGGATGACCTGAAGGAGCAGGTGGCCATGGTAGAGCGCGAGCAAACCTGCTGCACTGAAGTTGAGGAGCTACGGGCAGCCCTGGAGCAGACAGAGAGGTCAAGGAAAGTGGCTGAGCAGGAGTTGGATGCCAGTGAGCGGTGCAACTCTCCAAGCCAGGTCCGTGCATAATTAGTAGTATTTAACATCACTCGTACATATGAAGGACGGACCTGGCTGAACTGTAATAGCATTTTGTTAAATGCAGTAATTTTCACAGTAAATAAGAAGAGTGATAGATAGTATTAAGATTTTCAGATGTAGATGTAGATTCAATATGAATTCATTAGATAAATATAGATACCTTAATCTATGTAGAACGTGTGAGGTTCTTATCTTTACTCGAGTTCACATCTTTCACCTGAGACTTCAAGCAGATGTCTGACATGAACAGACAAAGTACGTCACTATGTAATTTAACATGTCATTGTAGCATTCTAAGAATTAGCAGTTTTATGGGCACTAGATTGACAAAGTAGGAAAGTATTTTTTTCATTTTCTGCAATCCTTCTTTGTTCTGAGAAGTGAGAAAGTTTCATGGAGGATGCTCATGAAATACAAAGACATCATATCTGAGAAATTGCAAAACACAGTAGTTCCCTTAGAATCAATGTGACTGATGACAAATCTATATTAAAAAATATTATGCTTCACTTACATGATAGCAAGCTAGCAAAAAAAATTGTGACGCTCATGCTCTTCACAGAACACAGCTTGATCAACACCAAGAAGAAGCTGGAAACAGACATTCCCAGATCCAGAGTGAAATGGAGGATACGATCCAGGAAGCCCGCAATGCTGAGGAGAAGGCCAAGAAGGCCATCACAGATGTGAGTTGGGCACTCCCTGCACTGCTAATGGTGAATGTACTCTTCCCCAAATCTTTCCAGCCCCAAAATGGCTTTGACCCTTTGCTCTGATCAGGCGGCCATGATGGCAGAAGAGCTGAAGAAGGAGCAGGACACCAGTGCCCACCTGGAGAGGATGAAGAAGAACCTGGACCACTGTGAAGGACCTGCAGCACCGTCTGGAAGAGGCTGAGCAGCTGGCCTGAAGGGAGGGAAGAAGCAGATCAGAAGCTGGAGGCCAGGGTGTGTAGGGCTGGGGTTTTGCATGAGTGAGCCTGTCCTTGGAGAGACATTGCCAGGGAAGCTGCAGGGATGGGCTTCTCCTTGCAGGTGCGGGAGCTGGAAGGGGAGGTTGATGCTGAGCAGAAGCGCAGCGCTGAAGCCGTGAAGGGTGTGCGCAAGTACGAGCGGAGGTGAAGGAACTGACCTACCAGGTAAGGCAGGACGTCTCTGGCTTCACCAGAGTTCTCACAGCAGTCACATTTTGCACACACATCATTCCCAAGGGGAATTGTTAACATGCATGATGCAGAACAAAGAGTTGACCCTCTGTTTATCACCCAATTTAGTCTGAGGAAGACAGGAAGAATGTTCCTCAGGCTTCAGGATCTGGTGGACAAGCTGCAAATGAAAGTGAAATCCTACAAGAGACAAGCTGAGGAAGCTGTAGTACCACTTCATCCAAACTAACTTTCTTCTGGTGGAGGAGTTTTCCTCTGTAATGACTTTTTGAACCTTGACTGTTTTGATGCAACGTGATGATGTTTTGATATGATGTGATGATGCTTTGATACAATGGGGAATGTGAGAGTAAGACTTGATCAGCTTGGGAGAAATATACTTCCCAACCCTATTTGTTTTGCTGTAAGCTCATTTCCAGTCTGTTTCTTCTTTATACTTACCTTAGATGTCAGAAGCAGCTGTCAATCTGCATATTCACAACTATAACATGAACTCTGCCTAAACAATGTCTGTTTGACATTCCAATATTCTTTGCTCTTCTGACACACTGACACCCTGAACAATTTCTCATCTGGTTTTTGAATCTGCTATGCTAGCTCATTTGTGGCATTCGAATTTTTGTTACCCTCTTTTAAAATAAATGGCCACACTGTCTGCTGTTTTCCCAATCTCCTTTCCCCACACAGGAGGAGCTGTCCAATGTCAACCTCTCCAAGTTCCGCAAGATCCAGCACGAGCTGGAGAGCCGAGAGCGGGCTGATATTGCAGAGTCAACAGGTCAACAAGCCCGTGCGAAGACCGGGATTCATAAGAAGGTAAGAGAAGAGGAATGAGGTTCCCAAGGCTAAACAGTGACCTGAGGAATGCATAAAAGTAAACCTCTGTGTTGCTTTCTTCTGTAATTATCATTATAGCTAGGTAATAAAGACAGTAGAGACCTTTGCTATATGAACACTGACTGGCATGCTTTATTTATTTATTTATTTATTTATTTATTTATTTATTTATTTATTCTAGCATTCATTTGAAGTAAGTACAGAGTTCATCTTCACATTTACAAGTATATCAAATAGTAAAGCATTTTTGCAGTCGCATTTTTTAAATGCATGAAGACTGGTAATATTATACAGACTTATATTCCTCTTGTGATGAGAAGTAATGCCTTTTTATGGACAAAGACTACACTCTTTCAAGTATTTTGGTCAATTCTTAGAAAAAAAGAAAATAAATAATAGGAATAAAGATTTCTGAAGCATTTAGCAAACACCACACACACATATAAAAATATGTATATAACTATATTATAAATTTTAATTAATTGAAAAGTGCTGCTTATTTGGTTAAGATTAAACATACAGGAAACTCAGGTTTTATTCCAAGCATTCACAAGCAGTCAAATCAACATTGTGAGGAAGTGGCATGAAGAGATACCCTCACTCACTTTCTGTGAGTTATTTTGTTTCATACATAGCATGAATTGAAATGAAATTATAATCTTTCACATGTACGATGACTGAGAAGAATCCACATTTTAAAGACTATGGAAGAAAGACGCAGTCAGACTGTGGACTCTATTTATAATTTGAGTCAAACCTTCCACTGTCTTTCTAGATGTACCCTTTGCTTGGTCCACAACCCGACGCTTCTGTCTGTTATTGTTATTCTCAACATACTGGACCTGTTCATTTTCCTAAGAACAGATTATTGGCCTACAATAGTATTTTTGCATTAAGCTGAACTAGACATTCAGCATTTACTTATTGATTGGAAATGTAACATAAGATGAAGTACACTTTGGTTGGATAAGGTCTAATACTGACCACACTTTAACAGATGGGTGAATAAATTAGATTGTTTGGGAATACATTCAGTTTGCCTAAGGGCCTGGTAACTTAAAGCAATGCTGGATAGGTTCTCTCTGTTACTGATAAACTGTTTTTGCCAAGACACAGAGTGGATACTGACTTGGTTGGTTTTTGTGTCAAGCTTTAGCAGCTCCCTCAAACTTGCTGTTATCTATAGCAAGTCCCAAACACCTTTGGCCATCTCATTAGAATTTTCAGTCCCTAGCTGACCTTTATATGTTCTTTTGGATATCTTTTCTAATCCTTAAGCCAGTCTACAAGTGCTGAAAAGTCACTCCTTTAAATGCTGAGGGTCTTATAAAAATCATGCATATAACTGTTGGCAGCAGAAGACAGCTGGAGCTGGGAAGGGACACTAACTCCATCCATTTAGAAATGGTTAGTTCAGGATCCATCATAGCTGAGCTTCTCTGAGATTTTTTGTGCTTCTTGAACTCTTCAGTTATTGCAGGCATACTTTGTATGAGCAGACATGTCTTTCCTGTGACTCTGCTGATGTGAAACACAGCCAGCTGCAATGGCCCATCACAAATGTGTCAGCGTGCTTCCAAACCCCTTGCTATTCTAAGCGCTCATCAGAGACCTCCATTACACATTGCTGTCCTTGGTAACAACTGCATTTTAGAAAGGATGGCAGGGGATCAAGGGAACCTGCATTGAGCTGAGCAGGAAAACCTCTGCTCTTCTAGCACATTGCATTTCTTCTCCATCCAATAAATTTCGTGGTCTGCCAGAGCTCCTGTGTGGACAGATCGTGGCTGGAGATGGGGCACCACACATTCCTCCGTATCAGAAAGGCCACAATGCAATGAACATGCTCTTGGAGCCAGCTTCAGGAGCTGCAGTACCAACCTCAACAAGGCAGAAGAGGAAGAACTTTGTTCTGCTTAAGTTAATGTATTTTTCATTTCCATGTGTACTCTTACCCACATCCAGCTCCTCTACTGCAAAAGCAGGCATGGGCTAGGACCTATGGAAACAAAGGAGAGTGGTGTGAGCAGAAAGCGGACAGGCACAGCAAGGAGACGGTGGGAAGCCCTCCACCAGTCCCTCAAACCACCCTCTCTCATGCAGCAATAGCCACCATCCTCATTTAGCTCCAGAGGACAGGAGCCCTGCAAGGCAGTCAGGAAGGCACCACCAGTAAATGCCAGCCATGAACTGATTTTAAATCTCTTTTGATGGTTTATCATTGCTCTGTGATTTCACAGTTGCCTTTGTCTTGTCACTGTTTTTCAGCCTCAGACATGCTATGCTTGCCCTGACATCCTCCAGCAGATCTTCTGATTCTGGCCGGGCCTCCTCACCATGGCACATCTGCTGCAGGCCAGGCAGGGCAGGCCCAGGGCCCCACAGTGTCAGGGCTGGTGCAATGGCAGAGTCACTGCACCACGGCCTTGCTGCAAGGATTTAGAGGTCCCCTGCTCAGACAACTGCTCTCTCCTCTTTCTTGAGCAGCAATACAGCAATTCTACTCCGTAATGTTTGCCAGGTGTGAACACACTCAGAATGAATGAAGAGGCAATAATCAGCAGGAGCTGGACACAAGGAAGAGAAATTTCAGTGAAGGATAGCAGTTCAGTATTAGTTTGGGTTTGTTGTATGTTGGGGTGAGATTCAATTCCAACTCAAATATCTACTTTTAGTCATCTTAATTCCAAATGAATCTGTAGGGTGAGTTGGAGCTGAATGTCTAAGTTGCTGTGTTGGTTTTGCTTGCCCAGTTTATGGAAGTGGGGCGGGGGGAGGGGGGGGGGGAGGGGGGGTTTGCAAAAAGATGGCTCCTGGAGAAGCTTCTGGAGGCTTCCACCATGTCCAGCAGAGCCAATTGCTGTTGGCTACTGAGGATGACGACACAACACTGACCAAACCTGGGCCAATTGGAGATGGGTTTACGCCTCTGTGAAAACATACTTAAGAAGAAATCAAAAACAAGGGTGGGAGACACAGTAGTTCTGCCAGAGGAGGAGAAGAGGTGAAGAATATGTGAGGGATACAGGACAAGGCCTATGGAGAAGGAGGGGAAGGAGCTGCTCCAGGCACCAGAGCCGGGATTCCTTTGCAGCCTGTGGTGACCATGGTGGAGCAGGCTGTCCCCTGCAGCCCAGGCCATGGTGGAGCAGGCTGTCCCTGCAGCCATGTGACTGGGAAGGCTGTCCCCTGCAGCCCATGGTGACCATGGTGGAGCAGGCTGTCCCCTGCAGCCCATTGGTGACCATGGTGGAGCAGGCTTCCCCCTGTGCCATGGTGACCAGGTGAAGCAGAATGTCCCTGCGCCATGGTGACCGTGGTGGAGCAGGCTGTCCCCTGAGCATGGTGACCATGGTGAAGCAGGCTGTCCCCTGCAGCCATGGTGACCATGGGTGAGCGGCTGTCCTGCAGCCCACGGTGACCATGGTGGAGCAGGCTGTCCCCCTGCAGCCCATGGGTCCACAGAGGGTGCAGAAATCCACCGCAGCCCATGGAGAGGGAGGTCCCCACGCCGGAGCGGGCGGATGTGGCAAAGGGCTGTGTCCAGCAGGAGACCATGGAGAGAGAGGCCTTGCTCCGAGATGGAACAGCCTGGCCTTGGGACTGCACCCAGGGAACGAGGGACCCACGGTGCAGCAGTTTTGGGACGACTGTCTGCCCGTGGGGGGACTCACGCTGCAGCAGATGTGTGTGGACTGCTGCTCGTGAGAGTGGAACCACATCGGAGAGGTTCACAGAGAACTGTCTCCTGTGGGAGGGACCCGACGGCAAAGCAAGGGAAGGACTCCTCTCCCTCAGCAGCCGCCAGATTGATCCGGTGATGAACTGACCAACCCACAAACCTGAACTGACCAACCCCACACCCGCAACTGACCAACCCCACACCTGACCTGACCAACCCAACACCCTGAACTGACCCCCACACCTGAACTGACCAATCCCACCCTGAACTGACACCCACACCTGGTTCCCCAGCCTGCTCCTTGCACTGTTGGTGGGAAGGGAGGGAGTGGGAAAAGACCATGTCTGTGAGGTTATTTAATTTCTCATTCTCCTCTGACTTTGTTAGTAATAAATTCACTTCATAACTAAGTAGAGCTGTTTGTCGGTCAAATGTTTCCTCCTGCTCCTAATCTCAATTTATGACCGTTTTGTTAATTTTTTTTCCTTCAATCTTCTCTGCCAGTGCTGATGGGGAGAGCAAATGAGGCAGGTGTTGTGGTGCCTGGCTTTCGACGGCATTCTAAACCACGACACTTTTATATTGTTCATATGTGTCATGCATATGTTTCAGCTCAGTCTAAGGTAGACAATGCCGTCAGGACCCTGAGTCATTTTCTAGTCTTTATTAGCTCAAGCTTCCACATTGGTAGATATTGACTGGGAATGTAAAGACAAATAAAGGAAAAATATGAGTGAGAAACAGACCAGCATATGTTACACGTTGTGGAAGTTTTCAATTTCATTGTAATTTGAAAAATCCTTTGAAAACTATTTTCCTTTGAGTCTTTTAACTTTATGGACTATTCTTTATATATGTGAAAAATTTTGCAAATCAGGGCTTTTTATGCAGCTATCAGCTTTATCCAGTATTACATATGACTATGGGAAAAGCTGTAGGTTTTCTTTCTTTTCTTTTTTTTACTTTGCAGCCAATTTTAATCCAGATCAAACCTGCATGCAGTAGCAAAATAAGAACAACATACAGAGTTATTGAAATAATTGAACTAACCCTGAATTCCAGTTCTCACAAAATATAATTTCATTAAAGACATGAAAGGAAGTGCTCATTTGTATTCTGCTGAGGATTTGCTGTTAGGGTTAAAGCATAGGCCTCGTCTTACTCTTCAGTGGGAATTTTACTCAAACATGAAATCATGTCATCCTTCCCACATCCAGGATTACAGTACCATCGAAGAGACACATTAGCTGAGAGAAGGAGGAAGGAATTACCTCACTTTTCTTTCAGACCTCTGAGTAAGGAGATGCTAAGAGAGAGGAAGCACAAGTGGTTCTGTAATTGGAGAGGCAGTACATTGTGGACCAGGTGAAGCTGCCGAATTGTGACTCACTTCAGATTTCCCCTGTTTGTGGTAGGAACTGAATTAGGAAGGTGAAGACCAATACATGAAAACAAACAAAAAACACCACAAAAACAGGACACCAGTGCCCACCTGGAGAGGATGAAGAAGAACCTGGACCAGACTGTGAAGGACCTGCAGCACCGTCTGGAAGAGGCTGAGCAGCTGGCCCTGAAGGGAGGGAAGAAACAGATCCAGAAGCTGGAGGCCAGGGTGTGTAGGGCTGGGGTTGTGCATGAGTGAGCCTGTCCTTGGAGAGACACTGCCAGGGAAGCTGCAGGGATGGGCTTCTCCTTGCAGGTGCGGGAGCTGGAAGGGGAGGTTGATGCTGAGCAGAAGCGCAGCGCTGAAGCCGTGAAGGGTGTGCGCAAGTACGAGCGGAGGGTGAAGGAACTGACCTACCAGGTAAGGCAGCACATGTCCTTGTGCGGATGCACCCTCATTCCATCAAACAAAAGATGTTCGCATGGACTCCAGGGATAAATGCTATATTGTGGTGTGCAGGGAGCAATAATTCATTCTTTCCTCTTTTCCCACCTTCCAGTCTGAGGAAGACAGGAAGAATATTCTGAGGCTTCAGGATCTGGTGGACAAGTTGCAAATGAAAGTGAAATCCTACAAGAGACAAGCTGAGGAAGCTGTGAGTATTGCTCAAGGAAATTAAAAGCATTACTTTCCTTGGGTGTCACACACTTGTGAAGGAGAGGAATATCAGAAATTTGGAAAATGTCAAAAACAACCAGATGAGGAGGGGGATTTTGTCATGCAAATATTACCCCCGGCCCATGAGCACCAAAGAAGTGGAAGAATAACTATAGAAATGACAAATCCAAGGGATGAAATTTAGCCTCATCTGTGACATAGTCCTGGTAAAGCTTGTCCCAGTAAAGGGAGGATGAGGAGCTCTGTGTGGCTCATGTGTGAGCAGTGGTCGGAGGATGATCAAGATTTCCAGCACTGGAAGGCCGAGTTGCAGCAGGAGAGAAACCCCTGCCCTGGACTCCTCATCCCTGACTCTCTCTCCCCATACAGGAGGAGCTGTCCAATGTCAACCTCTCCAAGTTCCGCAAGATCCAGCACGAGCTGGAGGAAGCTGAGGAGCGGGCTGACATTGCAGAGTCACAGGTCAACAAGCTCCGAGTGAAGAGCCGGGAGTTCCACAGCAAGAAGATAGCCGAGGAAGAGTGAGAATGTCACTGAGAGTCATGGAATGATGCAGCAAAGTGACTGAAGGGCTACACAAAATGTGAACCCTCTGTCACTTCCTTCTCGAAAGTCTTTATAAGCTTGTCAGTGCCTTATGACTGTAGATTCTTTTGCATATAAAGCAGTAGTTATATTTTAGTTTTGCAGTTATTTAAGTGTTGATTGTGTTCAAACAGTTAATATTTAGGAATAAACTCCTGAATTTTCTGGAGAAGTATCAGAAACTCTAGTCCTCCAACTATAGTAAGAATAATAGGGCATGAGAGCAAACAAAATTTTCTAGACTGCATTACAGTGTTTCCCAGCAATGGAATTGTGATTTAAAGGTAGAATAAATAAATATTAAATAAAATATGTTATATTAGAAGAGAAATTGTAAACCTATGTTTTACAACTTCACAAGCATGCATATCAAAAGGAACTGCTCTTGTTTTGCAACACTGGATTTGAGAGCATCTTTGTTAACATGACAACATAATGAAATCTCCAGGTCTGACGCCCTGAGAATACAGAGAAGCACTAATCCTGGTGTTTCCACACTGCCAAAGAGTGTTTCCTGCCTTCCTTTTGCAGCAATGCATGAGCTTTGTTGTATAAGGGAAATGAACACTGGGTGGAAAAAAGTAGCTAGCAGACCTTGACTTTCTTTTCATCCCACATGGGGTAACCCTGCAGAACGCAATGTATGAGCAGTACAAAAATGAGGAAAACCCAGCCATGAGGAAGAGCAAGGCAGCAAGGATGTTTCCCAACCTCAGCCTTTCTAATCAAGGTCCCTGTGGGGGCTGTGCAGCCTCAGTAGATGGCAAGTCTGGAGAACACAGGTACCTCCAACCATGAAGCAAAGATATCATACCCACTGGAAGATTACAATGACACTCACATTAGAGCTTTGTTTGTCTGGAATAGGTGTTTAGAAACTACCTACACAGGAAACAGCAGTGCATCATTAAACACAGAGCAGCCATTCACTACAACCTGGCATGTCAGGTAGCTGCAGAGGAGACATTATACAAGCAGATAGGGGGAATGGTAAATGGTAAATGGCTTTGACTACAGGGACACTTACAGGTCCCTCAGGGTTCTTGGCAATCTCTACATCTCTGCATTTACAAGGAATATTTCAAGAAGCTGTGAAACTGGTGGGAAAGGGAGATGGAGATATTGCACAGCCTTTTGCACTGACCACAGCAGTCAGTGTGTGTGCATTCAGGACTGGGGGGTGCTTCTCTTCCCAAACACACTGAGGTTTACACCCAAGGAATCCTCCCATGTTATAACTAAATATGGAAGTAATTTGCTAGGCAGCAGCTAAATATATTTAAGGAGAAGATGATGCCCAATATTGAATCCTGTGTCACTGTAAGTGATGCTCCTCAGAGATGGCATCCCTATGTGTTAAGCTGTGAAAACTTCGTCAGTGCCAATGATATCTGGGCAACAAGGAAAAGAAACCTTGGATACGACTTTTAACCTGCTGACAGACTAGCAAATACCACGGCAACTTTGGAGACCATATTTCAATGCAAAAAAATCCCTGTTCCCTTGGGACAGTATTACAATCACACTCCAAAATGAACAAACTTCTCTGACTGTGGAAGGATCATGATGCACTTGAAGTATGTGAAACTGTTAGAGCTTCTCTCTCACCTGTAAGAAATTATGGCCTAAGGATTTCTTCCTAAATGCTCAACTGATGAAAGATAACATTGCAGGTTCTTAAGAGACAACACTTTGGTCCAGAACTCAAACTGCACAGGTGGGAAAGGGAGAGAAATCACACACACTGCACTGTGCTGACCCAGCCTTGCCACCAAGCCATCCTGGAAAGCATGGGTGAAGACTTTGGAATCAGAGCAGAATATTAATGGGATGAGTAAGGAAAACTAATTTCTCCTCACTTTTGATTTGCTGCCTTAGCTGGAGGTCAGGCGTCATTTTGCATCAACACACTATTTCTGGAGTCAGACTGCTTGTGATCTGAAATGTGCTGATGCACAGGTAACTGATCTTGGGAAAAACATGGGCCCATAACAGGCATAAAGGAACATCTCTAAGAGAAGGTTTAAAATAGATGCAGCTGATGAACTCTGCTAGAGCTGCTGCCTCATGTGGACTATGGAGTTCTCTGACCTTAGACAGCTTGGGCATGGACATGCTCTGTCTCCTGGGCACAAAAGCATCAGCACTTTAAGAGGCACTAAGACATGGAAAAAAATATTTCTGATCTTAAGAAAGAAGTTCCTTACAATAATCACAGAATCTGCTGAGTTGAAACGGACACATAGGGATCATGAAATTCAGCCCATAGGTGAATGACCTGTATGGGGATTGTGCGCACAACCTTGGCATTATTAGCACCATGCTCTGCCCAACTGAGCTAATAATGCCAGATTCAGCTTTCCAATTCCCAAATACTCACTGTCCATGCTCTCAGCCCACAGCAACATTGCCTTGACCAGAAAAGACTTTCTTCCCCAATGACAGTAAAGAAGAGGACCAGAGAGTGAAAGAGAGAAAGGAAGAGAGAAGCGAAGGGGAGAGAGGAGGATGAGTGGGGTTGGGAGCAATTGAGAGAAAGAAACACAGAAAGAGAATGAAATTTGGAAAAAGGCAGAGAGAACAGAAGGAAGGCAGGAAGGCAGGAAACAATTCAACATCATTTGGCTGTTGGGACCTGACTTTAGTGGAGGCCAAGGGCACACCTTACAGCCCCACAAGTCCTGAATCTGATACTCAGCTAATTACTGTGTATGACTGAGTCCTGGGAAAACTAAAGGGAGGTTTAACAGCCTACATGTAGAATTATGGTGTCTGTAAACACCACGACCTTGGCTGCCTCTGGGAAAGTAGGAATGGAATGTACGATAACACAGGTGTTCAAAGACAGAAACAACAACTCACCAATCATATACTGATGAGTAGAAAATGACAGCCTCATTAACCAATATGTGTTTACCACAAATATATACACTAGTTGCTAAGGGGTTAAAAGGGACTTGTGCCTTAATAAAGTAGCATTAGTTTTGTGTGTGCATGTGTGTCTTTGTGTCTGTTATTTTGTGTTGCTGTTGCTGTCTGGCCAACAGTGACAGACCTTGGACTTAACTCTGCTGCTTTTGATCATCTGAGACAGTGTTTGCAAGTCATATCAGCCCTCTCCAAGTATCTGGGTCACAGTGTGAGTAGCTGCTGTTCCCAGGTGCAGAATAGTGGCTGCATCGGCCAGAGGTGTGATAAGATCAAAAGGATGAAGGAAACTCATTTGGAAGGGACTGTCACATACCTACCCTCTGCAAGGGGAATTGTCACTGCTCCTGTGAACCCATTGTCCACCCATCCATATCATGCCCAATGCCCTACAAGGGGTGCCTTGCCTAGAAGACCAAGAAAGTGTCTCTGTTCTCTGTCATCTCTGCTTTGTCCCCTCCTGCAGGAGGGGCAGGCAGGTTGTGTCTTGTGCCTCCTCACATCCCATGTCCTTGTGAGCAGTGATGTTAAAAGAAAAGGCTGAAAATTCTGAAGTGGTGCATCTTGGGAAAGCAGAGGTGTTTGTGGGGACTGGGAAGGATGAGTAGAATGTGGAACACTCTATGGACAGCAGAGACAATGGGTTCACACTTCAGGATTTCATGACATCTGACTACTTTGCAAACTGGTAATGCTTCTAAACACAGAACCTAAATGTGATGGTCTTCAAGGCAGAAACACACATCAAGGTGCAGAGTACTAGAATTTAAGCTAGACAGGATGTCTTCCCATCCTTAAGGGCTCTTGGAAATGTTCATCATTTCCCCTCTTCTGGTTTTCCAAAACATTTTTTAATGTTTTAAAAACACATGAAAGATTTGGGTAGCCAAAAATATGGCCTTAACAAAGAATGGACTTTGTCTATGTCTCCACATTTCAGTACAGAACTACTGAAATCAAGCAAGGAGATGCTTCGAATTAACACGAAAATCTGTTTTTCCTGGGAGTGATTTGAGATTGTGAATGAGCCCTTGTGGAATTGAGGAGTTATACTACATATGTTATACCACATAACCCACAGTAGACTGATATACAACTGCCTGAATCTTACTCTGTTGCAGGGGGTGTTATGGTTGTTAAAGCTGGTCTTTAGATCATAAACTACTTGTGACAATTCTTCAGAAGAGTACAGCCACATCTCAGACAAAGATAATATGTATGTTTCTTTGAACCATGGCATTCAAAAGCAAGGTTATCGAGAACAGGTGCCTTTATGACACCTATTATCTGATAGTGATTTCAAGTGCTCATCGTGTTCTCACATGTCTTCTGGGAGAAGCAGTCACTTTTTCAAAATTGCACTATTTTAGTGACCCTGATTTCCTTTTGGTCTAAATCCTTCTCCACCTTCAATTCTTTCTACCACCTGTTGTCTTTCTTCTGTTGACTGTTCCACCTAGACGCCACCCAGCCTTCTCACCCCACACACCTGCTCTGTAACAGGAGCTCCTCAGCTGCTTTGGTGAGTGATGGAAAGGGCATCCTGAAGGTCGTGTCCTCATCCAGGACCCACTCTCCAGTTCTTTTCCATGGGTGCTTCCTGGAAAGACAGGAGGAACCTAACTAACTGTGCAACTTTGATATTCACACAGCATCTGCCCAGGTATTATAGTTTTACCTTCTGCTCCAGTTCACGGTTAAGTGATGCTGAAATATCTTTGGAGTCACAGTTTCTCTCTTCCTTGTCTCTTTTCTGAAAGACAGAAGTATAAAATACTGTACATACTTATGTGGCATATGTTATACCATTAAGCTATACCATAATTGAAAAAATTAACTTTGCAGCAGTCTCAAGAGAGTACAATTAGAAGACAGAAGGATCTTCAAAATCCTTCCATGTTTTGGTGCCTGGGACAGGTAGTCAAGTAAGCTGTAGCCCCAGAAATACTAGCTTACCTATGCCATGGCCAGAATTTCCCTGTACCTATTCTGTATCTCTTCCCCTGGATTTTTTAAAGATTCTGGTGGTTGTGTTCATCAACCTGTTTTCCACAAAAATCAATTAACACTTCCTAGTCTTACAACATACATAATTTTTGAACTATATAGCACTATGACACTGCTTTGGACTAGACCCTTCCTGCAGGGAAGCATGCATTCCACCAAAACCATGCACTTCATTAGTCAACGGGACAAAGGGAGGTTAGGTTAAGGAAAATGTGTCCTACCATCTCCTGAGTCCAGTGCATCTTAATACTGGGAAGTGCTGGGATGAGAAGCCTTGCTCTGAATGATCAGTGTTTCAGCAATTCTGTTTCTTTGGTGCTAACATTCCTGGCAGCTCTCATTTTACACAGAGGGCAGCAGAAATGCTGCTGCAGTAGGAGCTGAGCATTCCCTGTCAGAGCAGTGCTCATCAGGGTTCCACAGAGTACACTGATGCCTCCAGCATGCCCTGTCATCCTGAGCATGGCTGACAACAGCACTGGAAAGCTGCAAATCCCATGGGGAATGTTTCTCAAATAAATCGTTGCACTGAAGAATCCAGAGATTTATAAGATCTGACCACCTTTTTTCCTTTTTTTTTTTTCCCCTGGAGATCTTGGTTTTCATGACTTTTGAACCCCAGTTTAGTTTTTTATCTATCAAGATTCACATCTGGTACAGCAGAGTATAAAGAAGGAAAAATACTGTTCATAACAAGGGAATAAAATTGCTTCCCTGGTAAGATTAGCAATGGCAGCCTGAAGACACATTGGTTCTATTGTCGATCATTGACAGACATGCTGTGATAGCAACAGTGCTGCACCAAGAATAACTTTTATCAATGTGATTAGGAGTAAAATGATTTTTAAATAAAAACTGCTTGTGGAGCTAACTCTAGATTACCAAAAAGCCAATGGGAGTTACTTGTGAGTTTTTTGGTTGCAATTAAGATTCCAAGAGCATCTAAAAAAACAGATGATCAGGCTATAATAAGAGCACAGACCTGTGAAAAAAAGCTGATTTTTCACTGGAGAGCAGTTAGGAATATTCCTGCTCTTTTTTTTTAGCAATATGTTTTGGAATAAACAGAAGAATAGTAATGCACCAAGTATAGTGGGTACTCATCCAATATTGTTAAATTAATTAAAATCTGAAGAAATTGAATTATTTTCTAGTGCATATAAACAGTGCTCAAATCAATGCCAGGGAAATTGATATTGCAAATAAAAAAATCAGGCTTTAAGAGTGTATCTGAGAATATATCCCAGCATTTGTGATTTATGTATCAATAAACATTATTAAATAAGGAAGAAAAGATGCTGCAAGTATCAACACAGCTTTTATAAAATAAAATCAAAATGTGCACAAAAAGGTGTCCTCGCCAGTGCTGGGTACTTCAGTGCTCAGGCTGAAGCAGAGAAATTCAGTGGCAGCAATATAAACTTACTGCCATTTCTCTGGCTGAGGCCAGAACCACCCCAGTGCAGAGCAGCGCTCAATTAGATTTAAAAAGATACCTAAAAGGGTATCAAGGAAAGCAGAGTTTTCCATTGATGAGAGTTTACTTAGATGAGAAAGATTTGCCCACAACACTGTCACTTTCATCCCAGGCCTAAGAGCTTTCCTAGGACAATTGGATTCAATGCAGGTGGATCATTTGTGAAGAAAGTTCAAAGTGGAAGAGACATGAAAGACAATGAGACACCCTCCTTTTGGCACAGTTACTTCTAAATTTGTCTGTTCCTTTATTCTGTTCAGGTACAGTATCAGAAATAGCTGTCCTTCTCTACAGAGGAGGGAAGAAATTTGAGACAAGCATTTGTTTAGCCAATACTGTTAACAAACCCCTCACAAACATTATCAGAAATAAAGTGCTGGGTGTGGACCAGCTTCAAATATCTTCAAATCAGTGTTACTAACATTATCAGGGATTCTAGCCTGATTAGCCCAGGGGGATGATTGGGAGGAATGGGCTCTCAGCAGAACAAGCTCAGAAAGGATGTAGACAGAACTAGTTCAGAGAGAAAGATATCGGAAAGAAGTCTCACACTGTGGGGTACATAAAAAATCTAAATTAACTGCACCTTAAGAAAGAATTTCAGAAGGAAAATGTATAAATAAAACAAGAACAGTGAATAAAACTCGCTATGAAATGAAATGTAACAGAAATTTGTGGTACTAGTACAGTTTCTGGGCTGAATAACAGCATAAGCAGGCAGTGCCAAATTACTTTCTGACACCAAGACTGGGCACATGTAGCCACAGCATAAATTTGCTATGCGATTTCTGCAGCCAAGTAACATTATCACAAAAGATTTCGGAAAGAAAACCCATTGTGATCCCCATATAGGCATGGCTCTGATTTCTAACTCACAGATGCAGGAATGGGGCATGGTCAAAGTGGATGGATTATTTTTCTGAATTGAGGAAATGAGCAATGTCAGTATTTTTGGGATCAGGCACAAGTCAGACATCAATACATGTCAAGAACACACCCTGTCTCCAAATGGCAGGAAGGGATCCTCCATCAGGAACCTTTACACTGAAGTCAAGTCCAACACGAGGGAAGGAACACGTAACCCCAGTTCCTTTGCTCCTTTTCATTTTCCAGCCATTAGCCTTTGCTGAACAATGGAAGATTTTTATCCCTGTGAGTGACAGCAACTGATCCATCATGTACAGTTAAGCAGGAGCACACTTGTCTTCTGCTCTAGAAAGGCAAGCCCAGAAAAATGGCAAATCTGCTGACAACTGCAAAAAAATCACTGTCACCAAGAACTGGAGCCGCTGGAGCCCAGACATACAAACACTTCTGGAAAGTTCATGGGCTGCAGGTTTCTGCATTCTTCAACAAGATGTAACTCAGGAATTTGGGAAGTCAGTATTCTGCACCCAAAAAAAGGGCAATTGTTGTTACAATAATAGTAAAAGAAAACATTGAACCACACCCTAAAAATTACATTAAAAAACTAAGGAAAACCTTGTTTTGTACAATGGCAGTAAGTAAGCAAACACAGGTTATCTGAAGAAGTGGGAAGATCCTCTCATTCCTTCAGATGTCCAGTCTCTTTTCAGGACCATTCTCAGAGCTGCCTCTGTACAAGTCTTGAGGAACACACCCTGTGGCCTGAGTGGACTGGGATCCAGGCACATGGAGAGTCTGTGCCCAGGTACCAGCAGGTTCACTTTGTGTTTATGAGCATCTACATTGACTCAACTGGGCCCTCATCTGAGTGGAGCTAGGCAAGGTCATTTGTGCCCCTGGAATTTGTGTGAGTGCTCAGTGTGTTCAGCTGTGCTGTTATGTGGCCAGCTGTGCATACATGTTGCAAATGTGTTCTCCATGTGCTTGTGCCTTCTGCAAATTCTTGCTCAGCCTCACTACTTGGTTGGACCTGGAATTGGATCTGTGGCAGTCTTGTCTCTGTCACAAACTCAGCCTTGTTATCTGACAAGAAAACCTCAGAAACAAATCTTGCATGGAAACTGCTGTTAAGGTAGAAAACAGTCAGGCACTGAGCACTGGCAGATGGGAAAAAGAGTGCTTCCCACCAGACAGCCAGCCTGCCAGCTCATGCCCTTCATCTAGCAGGGCTGCAGGGGCCTTTGCTGCTCAAAATATTCTGGCAGTGTCTGAGACAACAAGTGAATGACAAACATATTTAGCAAGTTCCTGTGGCTGACCTGGCTGGGAAGGCATCAACCTCCCTATTTCACTTCTGTATTAGACACAAGTGTTGTTTGCTCAGTGCTGACAGGAAGGAAGCTTGATGGAAAGCAAATAGATGAAAATAGAAGACAGAGAAAGCAAACAGAATGTTGGTTTTGTGATCAAAGTATCCAGTCCAATATGCCCTCAGAGAACTATCAGTAAAAGCCTTTTGACACAGGCACACAAGGCTTGTTTATTTGGGACATTTCCTGGCAGAAGTGATGGCAGAGCATCTGACGCAAGGCAATAGAAAATGCAGGTGCGTGCGAGAGCCCCTGTTCATTTCTACAGAGACACAAACTCTCACACGTACACACACTCTCCTGCACTGTTAAATAGCCTAAAACTTATTCCTTCATCATCTACAATTTGACAACCACAATTCAAGAATTTCAACATTTTCTTCTCCGAGTCTTATGGCCAACGCATTAATTTCTCTTTTCCTTCCTGAGACAGCAAAGCTGTGGTAGTATCAGCAACCAGCCTGTGCTGTCTCCTTGCTCTGAACTCCTTGCTCTTTGCATATCCCCCTGCTAACACACTGCACAGTGGGCCTGTGCTGCTGGAAGCATCCTGAATGCTTTGCATAATGTGGAAGCCAAGCTTCCTTGTTATGCAGATTAATAGATGTCATGCCACAACCTGCTCCAACCAATCCAAGTAGCCATTGCATAAGTGGATTATTTTCTGGGCATTTTAACTGCCCCTTGCCACTGGCAGGATTGCTGAAAGGATATCTCAAGTGAGGATATGAGGAAAATGCTGCTTCAGTAAGAGCCAGCTACGTGAAGCCCAGCACCTTCCTGGGCAAGTCACTGACAACCACAGTCCAGTCTCTGTGCTACATGTCAAGTTCCCAATAACACAACTCCCTTTTCTGCAATACTTCTGTGATCAGAGAGCACATGCTGTTTTCTCTGGCACTGATGTATCATTCCTGGCTGAGCAGAAGGAGGATAGAACTCATTCGAGCATGCAATTAGTTGCTAAGTAAAATCTTCCATGACATTCAGATATGCAGTCTACAGCTTTCTTCCATTTTTTTTTTTTTTTTCTGAGTTAGTGCCTGTGGAGACTCCTGATATTGAAGACTCAGAGAACAGAGACAATGCTGCAAACATTTCTTATGAGCCAAGCACTGGTTCCCTGTGGAAATTTGATGTCACATAGGATATCTCCTTCCTGTTGTGTTACACAGGTATTGATTCAACAGGATACAAGGATTCTTTTTCTTCAGTTATACAGCCACACTTCTATGGCCAGGAAAAGGAGAAATAATTTCACCTCCCAATGCAGAAGTGGAAAAATCACTCTCTCCAAGCAATTTTGTCATCAAAGAAGAGGAAAACACTTACTCTGCAGCACACAGAAACCTCTTTCCCTATCACAGAGAGCTATGAATGCTGTTTCAAATACTTATGGGAGAATTGGGAGGATGAAACAGAAAAAAAAGGGGAGTGAATATGGCCACAGTCAACAGAGTCCATAGTTCTGTGAAGAAAAATTAGTCCACCTACACAGTCACAGAGATTCACTCCCTGGAGACCTTCAGAGTCTGCATAGCAGCAGCAAGGAAAACACAGATCAAAAATATCAGAATACCATAAATAGTGTGGGACAAGCATATGTGGGTATGATTGTGAGGAGAACTATCACTTTAAATGAAATTTTAACGTCTAAAGCAAATGTATAAATCTCTGAGTTTTTATATTTGGCCCAGATCATATTCCCTTTGCAGCTGGTGGAGTCAAATGCGTCAGAGACCTCTAACCTCCCCCTCAAATTTTACAATGTCAGCGAAAAATTAGATTATTTCTTCTGAAACCTGACCCCTGAGAGCACTGATATCAATAGTCTTAAAAATAGGCCCATCAGCTGGGGTCATCAGAGATGTGTTTGCATTTGAATTGCTAAGCCAAGAGATTTTCATATTAAATCAGTCTCCACTGGGTTTCCCCAGCATAGGCGAGTTCATTTAGAGAACCTCATAGACTTTATGTATACTGGGGAGACAGACAACTTTTTCAATTCTTTGACACAAACATGAATCAGAATGAGAGATATTTTCAAGCACTCTGTACCGTCCTTCCCACTGAAAACAGTATCCAGTGTAATATGACCCAGGCATCTGAAATATCAGCTCTTGAAAATGCCCTGTCAGCCTTGGGCCCTCCAAGCTGGAGAGGAGGCAGCCAGCAGATGTAAGATAAGGTCTGTAAAATTTAGATAGGACAATGAGAGGGAGTGGATGGATGGCTGAACTTCCCTGTACCTGAAGTAAGGCCATCAGGTGAAGTGAGCTGGTGACCAAACATAAATGCACAGGATACTTCAAACCAGCCATAGTTATCTTCTGTGATCATCACCACCAAGTAGCTACTGAAGGTTCACATTCATTTTAAAATCTGCCACATAAATCCATGAGAGGAAAACTAGATGCAAACTCCTGATTCCATACAACAAAGACAGCAAGACTGGGATGTCCCTGAGCTGGGGGCACTTGAGGAATGGGGTGGTGTTCAGGGAAGGCCGCAGCACATCTGCCTGTCTCATCATTCCTGTGCTTTTCAGCCTCAGACACCATTGAAACTGAGCTGCTGCCAGGACAATGCTCTGGGCCACCCTTTGGTTCCTGACATGTCTGTCCCAATGAGCCAACAGACAGCAGCCAGGCAGAGACAGCCCCTTGCAGAGGGGCCATGGAGAGCCTGGAGCCCAGGAGCTGCTGCTCTGGGGCCAGGACACCCCTGTGTTGGCACAGCAGCAGGCTGAGCACAGGCAGTGCCAGACACAGCCACTGCTTGTGGCTCTGGGCAGAGCACTCACCTGGGAAGGGAAATGCTCCTTGCTTGCCTCCCATGAGGTTTGTGACACAGTCTCAGGTGCCCACTGGGTTCAGGTGCCAAGATATGATCACAGCACAGCTGGGCTGTGGGCTGCTATGGGCAGTGGGACAAACCAGCAGGGCTTTCAGCAAAGCTGTTGGAAGTTTATCATAGATCCTCATTTTCTTCTTCAGTGCCTGGCCCATAACCTCAGTGTTAAACTGTCTGAAAATAGAGAAGCTAACTTAGTGTGCCGTGCTGTTACTGCACTTCTGTGCCGCAATCTGCAAAGTCATGCAGCAATGCCTGAACCAGATTTATGCTGCTTTTTCCCTAAGTAGAAGAGCCTTACCATGCTGCTTAGCCTGCTCTCTACCTCATGAAATGATCATGAAATCATTCAGAACAGCTGAGATTTTGAAGATGTTCAAAGATCACCTAATGCAACAACCTACTCAAAACTGGCCAAACTACTTCAGGCTGCTCAGGAGTTTGTCCAGTCACATCCTGAACACCTCTACAACTAGAGCCCCTCTGGATAGCCTCTTCCTGACTTGGATCACTGCCATGGTGAAAACAATTTTCCTTATATCGAATGTGAATTTTCCACATTCCACTTTGTATTCCACTCTTTCTCACTGTATCATATACCTGTAGATCATAAGATCCCCCTTTAGCAGCTTCTTCATCAAATTAAATAAACCCATTTCTTTTAGCTTCTTCTTATGCATCACATACTCCATCCCCCTGACCTTCTTTGTGGCCAAAAGACTACAAAACAGTCTTTAGAAAACGAATTCTCACCAAGTTATTTGTGACCATGTTATGTTCTTTGCAGCTTTACACTGCCTTTTTTTAGCAGTTCTTTAGACCAAACACTCTTTCCTTCCACTGGAAAAGTGTTTCTTGTGCATCTTTTTTCACTGACAGGTTTGGTTTTGACTATCCTACACAGACAAACTCTTTTTTGCTACTTCTCAAGTAAGTGGTTTCTAGATCATTTTCATGCAGCAATTCCAGCCTAAGCCTCTTTTTGCACATATAGCAATTATCACATCCAGTATTTCTAAGGGGCTCATACAGCAACCTTAACATTTCTTCAGCTGTACCAGAACTAGTTCAAACTCCTGATCATACTAGAGTCATTCTGCTGACTTACAATTCTGCTCTGACTTCTTAGGATTGTGGGCACTGGTCCATCTTCCTTATGTCATGTATAAATGACATCCTCTTCCAAGACACTGTATTGAGATTTGTTCCCAGCTCTGTAAGTTTTCATGTCTCTGTGTATCATATTAAAAAAAAAAAAACCTCACTGGACATAACGGTTATATGCTCATCTTCTTGCCGAGAGACTTCTGTCACAGTTCAGATAACACCAACCAGAAACCGTCAGTGGGTAGGGCGGCCCACACAAGTGTCTGTGGCACACCAAGGCAAAGTAAATGTTTGTCCTTTAAAGTCAGAAACAAAGCAAAACTAACCTTGCTGGTCTCTGGGTTAAAGAACAGCTCATTTTTAGTTTAATAAATACAGACAAAGTCTGGGCTTGTATCAAGGATCTACACTCTTTGGGATTCCTTATATCACCTATTCTAATAGGATGCTCCCAAAGAAGGAGGTCTGCTGATCTGTAGGTTCCCAAGCAGTGCATTCCCATAAGATCCTTATGTGTCTGCAATAGTACTGCAGGAAATGTACTACTGTGAGTACGAAAGAATGACAAATCTGAGTTATAGCTCATAATGCATCATCCAAGTAACTCCTTGGAGGAGAGATCGGAGCTGAGTAGACCGCTCACTATTTACCACTGTCAGAAACTGGTTCAAATCCAACTACAAATTCTTGGACTTGGAGTTGTTCTAACTCCAAAACCACTTTTTCATGACAAACTCAGAAAGCTTGGGAAAATACACATATGTGCAAACCTAAAACCTGGCAAAGTCTCGCAGAAAAGCTGTGTGAGTAGGTGATGCAGAAGAATGCCTGAACCAGAACAGCATTTCAGGAAAGGGCAGAGGAAACAGAGAACCTCACAGCTTCCCCACCTTGGCCACATTCACCAGCCCATGAGTGCAGCTGCCCAGCCAGGCTCTTAACCCATCTGTACCATGACCTCATGGCCATTATAGAATGGGAAGACTCTCAGCAGCATGAGAAGGGTATTCCTTCCCGATGCCTGGGCCACTCAGTGACGTTGAGTATGGGGAGC
This sequence comes from Malurus cyaneus samueli, assembly GCA_009741485.1. NCBI lineage: Eukaryota > Metazoa > Chordata > Aves > Passeriformes > Maluridae > Malurus > Malurus cyaneus. Next base: position 8,194,222 of record CM019230.1, read on the forward strand.
TGGATAACAGGAATCACAGTGATTTGTGATCCTACTCTGTATTGCAATCACTCTTGTGCTTGCATTCACTTTGCATTGTGTCACATCGCCGTATTACTATGCTGACTCAAACTCACATGCAACATCAAGCACCTTCAAGTAACTAAATTTTGTATTAAACATTAAAAACCCTTAGCATGTGGAATATGTAAAAGGACCAAACTTGACTGCTGCCATAATGTCTTAGGAGAAGCTCACTCAATTTGTTGTGGGAGGTAGTTATGAGTAAGCTGCTTCTCACAGAAGACAGAAAGGCATTAGGCTCTGGCATGAGTTACTTTTACAGAAGAGATAATGACATTGCTGAATCTGAATGGAAGACAAATTCCTCTGGGAACTTATGTCAGCAGGGAAGAGTGAGAGAGAACTAATAAGAACTAAATGAAAGCCAAGTTGCTTTTAGAATTCCTAAGTGCAGTATTTCAAAGAATGCCATGACAAATGCTGGTCACATCATTATCTTCAACAGACCAGAAAATGTGAGAGAAGTCACAGCTTCTTTTTAAACTGCACTCAGATTGGCAAATCTAAATAATTTCATCTTGCTCGGACCTCCTAATATAGGATTTTGCTTGCAGTAGAAGTGGGGAAGGCAGTTAAGTAAATTGTCCAATTGTCCTAGCACACCTAGTTGGATAGCTATTTTTGTCTTTGAGAAAGATCATGCTCTTTCCAATTAGCCCGCAAAGAAGGATTTTCACAGTAACTCAAGATGAAATCATGGCCTGAGGTGAGAAGGTGTGAACAAGTTGCAGATTTGCAGGCTGAAGGGGGTGGGTAGGGAGGAGGAATTAAACAATGCAGGTTTTTCTGGATCTCGATATGAAAGATCCAAGAGAAACTGCCTTAATAAAACAGTCAGTTGAATAAAATAGTGCTGTGGCTAGAGAATGGTATTCTCCAGTGCAGTACTTCCTCTAAAACCATGTGCCGTTCCCCCCTTCCCCTCCCCTGCAGCACACTGGAGAGAATTGGAGGCACAAAAGGCAAAGATCAGAGATTGAGATAAGAGAAATTTACAGGAAACAGCAATAAGAAAACAAACAGTGAGAGCAATGGTACTAAGGACAGAGGGTGCAAGGAAAGAAAGAATTCTCAAGAAACCCCTCCAACAACAGACAATACCAGGTAGCTCCCTGTGCCGCATTTCCAAGGAAGGAACCCCTTCTCTCTGGAAGAGACTCCTTTTCCCTGCCCAAGCAAGGCTCTGAGGTGACACAGAATAACCTATGGGTCCTGGCCCTGCCCCAACCTGGCCACTGCAAAAATCAACCATGTCCTGGCTGGAACCAGGACAATATCCACTCCTTATTCCAACTATATACATACATATGCATATATGTGTGTGTATAGACACATTTATTTGTTTGTTTATCTAGTTAAAAGAACATATAATTTTCATAGTCAATGGCTGCCCCTCCACAATGTCTGTTGGGTTCATGTAGTCCATGACTGTGGGTTTGAACCATCCTTGGTGCCTCCCAGGGCAGAAGGGCTGCTGTGCTGTCAGTTGGCTGCTGCAGCAGGAGCTCAGGACTGGTGTATCTGGAGCAGCCCATCCTCGTTGGCCATGGCAGTTATGGGACACACTGAGACTGTCATTCAGCAACCAGTATTACACAATTTAACATGATAGACTGTTCTCACCCAAAACCCAAACTCTCTTGAGGTACACATTGTGTTTCCTCGTCCTTCTGCATTACCAGTGCACCCAGGCCCTTGAGCAAAAACAATCCCAGGGATGGGTTTGCCTTTTCTTGAGGCAGGAGTGATCCAAACTGGCTTCCCTAAGACATTTCTCATACGCACCATGGGGATTTTATCCCCTTCTGTGGAGGTTTTGATTGGGCAGGGCCAGCTCAGGTCTTAAGTAACCTGGTGGCCTTCACTAAATGCAGTTCCTAATGTTTGGATGTCCCACAACCCATTGCTTTCAATGTGGTTTTTAGCAGTCCATTGCACTGTTCAGCTTTCCCAGGCTGGAGCATGACAGGGTATATGAAACACCCACTCAATCCTGTGCTCTCTGGCCCAGGTGTCCCTGAGGCTCTTTTGGAAATGAGTCCCACTGTCCAACCCAATTCTTTCAGCGCTGCCATGTCTCCCCAGGACTTGCTTTTCAAGGCCCAGGATGGCGTTCTGGGCAGTTTTGTGAGGCACAGGGTGCATCTCCAGCCATCCAGGGGCTATTCCCACCAGCTCCCTGAATACATTTGTCTTACACAAGGATCCAAAGACAAATGGTCTCTAATGAGAGTCATATTTCAACCCATGATCCCAAATCAAATCCCTGGCACAGCTCTAAAATGAAAATTCAACTGAAAATTAATTAAAACTGGGGAGTATGAAAATCAACAAATTCACACATTGGTGACTGTAACATAAAGGATAGATAGCAGCATGGTTTTTAACCACTATCAGGTATATTAAACCCCATCTCAATTCAGACTATCATAGTAAGTATGAAAATCTGTGGACTCCAAACCCTGGTATACAGAGTCACTCCAGGGTTTTTCAGTGAAGAAATACTGATAAAATGCATATGCTCCATGACTGAGTAATAGTCGCAAAAATAAATCCATGGAATTCAATAATTTTACTAGCGCCCATGGATCTGCAACTGCTATCACCTCTGGTGTGTTTTTTGGTGGATATTCTTTATATCTGCGTAATTCAGGGCTAACCACACAGGAATGTTACTGAACCTGAAGAAAATGGGTAAAGTAAGGAGAAGAAAAACAGGAGAAAAAAGTGGTGGCCTTCCAGTACTGTAAGAGGAAAAATGGAATAAGCTGTTACCTCAAAACATTTGAGATTTCCTTTTTTATTTGATTACAGGAAGACAGTCTTCTACTTCCTTGGTTACATATACAAACATGTACACTCCTTCTCAATACCAGGATTGTCAACTTCCTTTGGACTGTACCTACATGACACCAACCTATGCACATTATTTATATTTCCCTTTGTTCAATATAATGATATTCCTGTCTTCTAGTTGCTCCAGCCTGTCAAGTCCTTCTGAATAGAAACATACATTACAATGAGAACCCAATAACACCAATTCAAGCTACAGTGTGCATAACCATTAGCAAATCGCCACACAGAGGAAGGCTCAGAGATGGTTAGCAAGGATGATGTGCACAAGAAGCTGAGAAGAGAATGCAGGAAGTGATCACAGATATCTCAAAGGGAGATGAACTTAACACAAAGGGGACCTTCATTTTGAATAAATGGCTGTATCAGTGAGTGGCTCAACTGCTTATGTGCATGATTTTCCCTTAAAAACAGTAGAAAGCACAATCCTCCCAAGTCAGACCAGGCAGGGTGGAAGAAATAAGGGTGTGATGGGTGTATGTGTATGAGCCTCAGGCCAGCATAGGGTTATAAAAATCAAACAATTTTGTTCAAATTAACTTTAAGGAGTGCAATGGGTTTGTGCTGGCTTCAACACACGTATTCCTTCCCAGAGACAGGGGATGCTCAGCATCATGGTGGTGAGTATCTAGTGACTTATAATCACAGAATCATACAATATTAAGCATTGGAAGGAACTCTGAAGATCATCAAGTCCCAACTTCCACTGCCATGGGCAGGGACACCTTCCACTAGACCAGGCTGATCTGACCTGATTTTGAACACTTCCAGGGTTGGGCCATCCACAGCCAACCTGGGCAGAAATTAGAGAAAAACAAATGTAACAGGATGCTCTGGAAAGGGGGTAAAACATCTTGGACAGCATCATATTTGTTAAGCTCTCAGTGGGGAGTGGAGAAGGGGTCGCATGCTCCTTTTGGTGTTGAACAAAGCTGAAACCAGTCTGACTGGTCAATCTCAGACTTAAACATCATGATAGTGAGGTGATATGGCAGACTTGGTAAAGTACCTGATAAAGGCACCAACAGGTGATGCTACTGATAACTTATCCAAAGCCACTGAGATGACACAGCTGGTCCAGAGATATCTGATGGACAGTCCAGCATTTCATGCTGTAAAAGTCCAGTCCGACTTCTTAATGGGAAGGGTTTCTAACACAGTCCTACCCAGAGTGTGTGTGGAGATTTCTCCTTCAAATGGGGACACTCCTCAAGGTTGAGTGAAAGAGATAGGTCCATTGTCATTGGTCTGGGTGAGTAAGATCAATCTCAACTTAATAATTATTTTTGATAGCTTCAAAATTGCTTCGAAAATGCATCACTGTACTATAGCAGTAGTTACAGATTTATACAATGTAATAAGTAATACTGATTAAGATTATTTTAGTTTAATAGCTACCTTAATAAATAATTTACATTTATATAATTATATCTAGTTTCCAATACATAATCATGTGAGATGAAGTTGTATAGAAGTTCACTTACACCTTTAAATCTTTTAGACATAGACAGCTGTCAATGTCTGGTGCTAAAGTGAGATACAGCCACACCAAGACTCCTCTCTGAGAAGTTAAAAAACTGGTGGCCCTTTCTGCAACTTTTAACTGAACAAGAGAGCTTCTCTAAAAAACTTTGTTTGAAACTCCTATTCTGCCTGTAACAAGAAACCCCAAATTTTTTTCCTACATCATAACAGAAGTCTGTAATACACGAAAACAGTGGCTGTTCTTATCCCTCACCTCAAGAAGGAGATAGCAGAATATGATGAGGACCAGAGAGAACAATAAAGTCCGTTGTGTTTGACCTTAGTGGGTCTTTTGGTTCTTTTGGTCCTGTGTTCCATCTTGTCAAATAAGGAGCAGGAGTAGGTGCTCCAGGCACTGGAGCAGAGATTTCCTTGCAGCCTGTGGAGAGGACCACTGTAAAGAAGATACCCACGTGCAGCTCAAGGACACCACTCTGGAGGAGGTGGAAATTTCCTGGAGGAACTCAGTGCAGCCCATGGAGAGCCCAGGCTGGAGTAAGGGTAAAGTCTGAAGAGGCAGGAGAAGCAGACAGAAACTGTTAGGGAATCACTTCTACCTCCCATTGCCTACCTAACATAGGACTGCTCAGAGATGGAGGCAGCAGAGTCAGGAATGAAGAAATGAAGTTGAGTCTGGGAAGTGTTGGGAAAAAGGTGTTGTTTTAATGTTTGTTTCACATTAACTGTATTTATTTTAATTGTCAAAAATTATATAAATTTTCCTTAAGTGTACTCTGTTTTGCGTGTGACAGTAACTGGCAAGCAGCTTCCTTGTCTTCATCTTGAGCCATGAGATTTTCCATCCTTCTGTCTCCCTATCTCCTGTCAAGGAGGGGATTCCAAGGTCAACACCCTATATAATGATTTTCTCTGTGGCATGCTGTGGCAAGGGGCAAGAGGCACAAACTGAAACACTGGAAATCTCATTTAAACATAAGATAAAAGGATAATGGTGAGGGTATTCAAGCACTGGAACAGATTGCTGAGATAGGCAAAATCTGGTACAAAGTTCATATTCCTACTTACCCCATACAATGCCATAACATGTAGTTGCAACTGCAAGAAAATTTAAGTTAGGAACTTCTTGATAATTTCAGTTATGGCTTGCCTGTTTAATAATTTCATTACTACAAGATGAAAGTCACTTAAGTAATATTTTATAAAACAGAACATGATAAACCAAAAATTAACCGTAAAGTATGATAAACCATAGTTTTTCCAGTCTGTGAATTTCACTCCTCTAGATTCAAGGTGAATTAAACATTAGAAACAATGAAAAATGTTGACTAGATTAAAAGTTATTAATAATTTACAAATTCTTTTCACTTTGAAATTGAAGGCATTTTCAATTGTTGTTTTATTTTCTCCTCTACCTATTTGGGTTATTTTCTCTAATCATTGCAACACAAGGAGAAAAAATAGAGAAGGATGATTTTATTTTTTTAATTACTTTCTCTTTTTTCTCTCTAGCTTTTTAAAAAAAATGAAGCACTCAGAAGTTACGGAACACCTAGTGAAGTGACTAAAAATTGGTGCTGGAAAAAATTGCTTCTATGATTTAGTAGATAGGGGGATGAGGTGAAAAAAGGAGTGAACTTCAGTAAGGATTTTGGCATTGTATCCTCCAGAAATCTTTTTCTGAAGAGTTTATTGGATAGATTAACTATTAGGTTTGCTAAAAGCTGAATTCAAGGGATGGTGTTGAATGGCTTGGTGCTCAGTTAGCTGGCAATACCAAGTGCAGCAGTTCAACACTCTGCCCTACCTTGTTCAAACATTTTCATCAGCACCTTGGACAATGATGATTCCTTGATTCATTGAGTGTCTTTTTGAACCTAAGAAAAGGTTAGGTTTTGAACCTAAGAAAGACTTAGGTGAACACAAGCCAGCAGTGCAGTCTTATCATGAAGAAAACAAAGACTACGTGAGGAAGAGTATCACCATCAGATTGAAGAAAGTTACATGATAAAGCACAAGGAGCAGCTTGGAAGCTTCAAGTTTCATACTGTTCTTCAGTAAGTGGAGAGTGTACAGCAACAAATATTTGAGGGATGTGAAATGATTTCATTACTTGAAAACATGACTGGGAACCTGTAACAATACCATATCACCAATTCGTCTGTGGTCTTATGAAGTTATTGTTCTTTTTCTACTGTAGACAGATGAATCTGGTAATAAGTTGTCCAGTAGCATGAAGTCCACCTCTACAAACACAGGAGAAGTAGAAACCTCACCTCTCTGTATTTATGAATCTTTTTTTCCATCCACAAGTGAAAAACTTTTATGCAATCCTTTCCAAAACTTGAAAGCATCAGGAAGTGGCTTAAGCACAAGTTGACACTATCTCATTCCAGTTTCAAAAAATCTGTAAAAAGTCTGAAGTTTAATATAATTATCAGATGTCACAAAGATAGAAAAATATTCTGAAAATTCACCAAACATGAAGAGGCAAGGCAATCAATGAGAACTCAGAGCTCTAGAATGTCTTTTGGATGATGTTGTATTCACTGCAGGAAAAATATATGAGATGTTATTTTCTGAACAAGGCAGATGAAAATCAGGCACTGTGAAAAGTGGTCCTTTGTTGGCAGGTTTCAAGGGTGGGAAGAAACAGATAAGTCAGTTGTCATTCCTTCTTAAATCGGCTGCCTTCCCAGATGATTCCCATTACTCTAGGAGGTGAAACAAAATGCAAGATATCAAACTGACAGAGAGGATGATATACTACAAGGGTGATCTTTGAGCCAGGGTACTGGAATTCATGTCATCTTCTTTATTTGGCATATGCAGAGAACCCAAGAGGGAAACTGAAATAGAAAATCATTTTGCAGCTACAGCTAGACATTTAAACACTGTAATAACTGTAAAAATGGACATTGGATGGGAGGTTTCTTATGGCTGTATGGCTTTCAGCAAGAAAGTTTTAAGTCCCCACACTCAGAAATCATTATGTCAACAGTCAGAGACAAGTTTATCAAAAAAAAGCAAATTCATCTTGGAATTAATTTTACGTGACACAAAAAGAACAGTCAAATCTATTCTTAGTTAAGGTGTTATGTCATATATTTCAAGAGGAGGGGGAAAATCTCTCCTTTCTTTCTCTCCCTTTATCCTGTTTCGCGTGGCAGAGAATGACATTTTCTTCAATGGCAATTGTATAAATATACAGTATTATTTTTCAAACAGAAAAGAATACTTGATCTCAGATGTTTCAGTCACACATGCAGTGTTATGAGGACACAAATGTACTTTAAAACAGTGAGCTGAGAAGACTGGTCATCCTCTCTGACCCTTCTTGCAGTGCTTCAAGTTCCTAGTTGAGGGAAAACGTGGATCTGCACAACATAGCAGAGAATAACACCTCATCCTAGCTCCATGGAAGAACTAGAATAGCAGATTCTATGTAATTCTTTGCAAAGGAAATGAAAAGCCTCCCAGAAGTCCTCTATATTTCTGTGACATTTGTGTTTGTGCTTGGGAAGGCTGGAGGCAGCCAGTTTGGCATCTAAATCCCATTATTGTATTTGGTAACTACAGCCGCTGTCCAAGGTTTCTGAAATAGCAGCAGGATGGCAAGTTGAAACTGCCAAAACCTAAAAGATGAAGGAAGCAAAATGCATCCTCAGGAATTCCTGCTAGTGTGACCTCACTGAAATTTCTGCTGGATGTACATCTGCGCAGACCAGCACAACCAGATATGGGAAATGGCAAAATAATACCTTTAAAATTGTTTTTCAAATCATAGCCTATCAGTATAACTTCAGAAAGAGGTAAAAGATGTAATTTAATGTATGAATCAAGGGGGACAATCTGTCTTATCTGATCTTTTGAAAGTACCCAGCAAAAAGCTAAGGAGTTGTAAATAGGCGCAGTAACACAAGCATGATATGATCATCCAGTCTTGGAGTAAGATTATGCTAAATTTTTCCTATTCTTTATTTCCAGAATATTTCAGAACAGGTTCACTCCCAAGTGCTTATAATCGTAATCCTTCTCACCACTGCTGAGTCCTGAGACATACAAATCTTGTATGTCAAACAGCAATTAACAGGAGAAGAGAAGCCAACAATTTCAAGATCCAGTGTCGTGCTCTATTTGCTGGACAGCACTTCCTCCTTCCTAGATTCCCAGTCATAATATTTATAGGAGATTTATTCACATAGCTAGGAAGACTTCAAATATTTCTAAATATATCCACAAGCAAGAATGGGAATCATGCACTCAGTCAAGTTTGCCAAACAATGCTTTGCCAAAAATTTTTGACCTAAGAAAGAGGAGGAGGGAATTGAATGTGCAAACCAGAACCTATAAAAGTGCTGGTAGGACAAGCCTGTTCTGTCTCTGTGGAAGGATTAAAGGTAAGAATATGGATAGTTGGGTGCTGGCAGAATCCCACAGCATTCCTTCTGCCTGTGGAACTGCTTCCCTCAAAGAACTGTTTATTTCAGGAATTGTTGCCCTCAAAGAACTGTCTGTTTCAATAGACGTGTTCTTTCTTTGTTCAAGTCACTAACATATTTTTTGCCCTGTGACTTATTTTTGGGAGTCTGTACAAAGATAAGAAAGAAGTTGTCATTTTTCTTTTTCAGTATTGACCAACTTCCAGGCTGAGAGCCAACTGGTGACACAAGAGGTAAGACTGATTTACTTACTCCATGGGAACAGACTCCAGGTTTGCTTTTTTCATGCATTTCCTAAGGCCACTTCCCATACCCCTTTACATCTCCGCTCACTAAAGCAATGCAATTTTACCTGAGCTGTGCTGATTAAAAGAGCAAATTTCTTTCATAACTGTGTTGAAAGCATTTGTTTGGTACCCGCTGGGAAATAATTGACCTCTTACACACAGAACTCTTAAAAGGAGATTGTCTCTAAACAAAAATCCAGAAAAGAAAAGGTGAATGAACAGCACATGTATAGTTAACATTTTGTCAAATCCCTCCAAATGTTTTTTTTTTTTATTGAGAAGTTTTCCTCTTTTGGTACAAGTAAATATTAAAGAGTTAGCTTGAACTGAGCAAGGCAGAACAACTGGAGAAGACAAAACTCTAATTTGTGTACAGATGAAAAAGTATTGCACAGACAATTTATACCTTCTACTTCTGCTTACTCCACACTTTTTTCTCATGATACTCCATCTCTAAAGTGAGCACAAATTACATGATCTAAAATGGGCAAGACAGAACACAATATAAGTGGGATTTCATAATTTAGATAAGATGACTTCTCTTGGTATCTCTTCTGTGTCTGCTTGGTATTTCTGCTGCATATTTGATTAGCAACAAATCTGCCAACCATTCCAATTTTCTATATAGCCTACTAAAAGACTATGAAAGCTAAAGACCTGAACATGTAAGGGGAAAAAAATACCTCAATCAAAGACACCTGTCTTCTTTAAGATTAAAAACAACTAAACTATATAGAGGGTAAAAAGCAGAAAGGAAGACCATAATAATAGGCAGAGCAGAACACTTCAAAACCTAAGGTCACAGCTAAAAAAAATTTTATTCCTTCACTCAGCATTGCCTCTCCACTTCAGCGCCGTGCCTTGCTGCACGCAATAAACCACAGCCATGTCGACAGACGCTGAGATGGCCATCTTTGGGGAGGCGGCTCCTTACCTCCGAAAGTCAGAGAAGGAGAGAATTGAGGCCCAGAACAAACCTTTTGATGCCAAGTCATCCGTCTTTGTGGTACATGCAAAGGAGTCCTATGTGAAGAGCACAATCCAGAGCAGGGAATCCGGCAAAGTCACTGTCAAGACCGAAGGGGGAGAGGTGAGTAAAATGCAAGATTTACAAACAGCACTTCATTTGAACTCTGGCTCTTAGATGACATATGTGTACCTTCCTGCCTTCTGACAGACTCTGACCGTGAAAGAAGATCAAATCTTCTCCATGAACCCTCCCAAGTACGATAAAATCGAGGACATGGCCATGATGACCCACCTCCACGAACCCGCTGTGCTGTACAACCTCAAAGAGCGTTACGCAGCCTGGATGATCTACGTAAGTGGCAGCAGCAGCTTCCTCTGGGCAGCTGCAGGAACTGCTGTGCCAGGCTCAGGGGAAGCCAACGTGCTGTCTCCCTTCCTCGCAGACCTACTCGGGTCTCTTCTGCGTCACTGTCAACCCCTACAAGTGGCTGCCGGTGTACAACCCAGAGGTGGTGTTGGCCTACCGAGGAAAGAAGCGCCAGGAGGCCCCTCCACACATCTTCTCCATCTCTGACAACGCCTATCAGTTCATGCTGACTGGTGAGTCATTCAGCTCTCATCATAAGCATCATATCACAGCTGTGCTGGTTTGTCTTGATAAAACACTGCCATGAAAGATGAAACCAGGAATATATACTGCTGCTAGTTTTGCTTCCACCTTTTTTGTTTCTTGTTTCCTCTGTGCTGTTGAGTTCCAAAGTATTACCCATGATCAGGACTCTTTGTCATGGGTCTTTACTCTCCCTATCTCTACTCCTCTAAAAGAAATCTGTGTAGCAGAAAATGAAAACAATTTACTGAATGCAGGAGAAGGAAAAGACCATAGAGTGGAAGAGAGAAGCAGTCAATGGCTCTTCAAGGGTTTTCAATGTCCATGGAAAAGCATTAGAGAATCAAAGAATGTTTTGTGCTGGAAGGAATTTTTAAAAATGTCATGGGTCTTCCCTGTGACATTTGGAGGCACATCTGCTAGATTAGGTTTCTCAAAGTTCTGTCCAACTGACCTTGAACACTTTTAGTGGTGGGATATTGGCAACATCAAACAGCCCACCCATCAAATCCATACCTCCCTAATTTCAGATCATAAGTGTTGTGAAAATGTTTTGAGGTAAGAGTGCGAGTGCAAATTGCTCTGCAAGAAACTGAAGCAGAATAAAAGACTTAGGAGTAAGCAAAGAGAAAAATGCAGGGTTTTTCTTTTTCTTTTCAATTCTTTCATTTTTCATATTTTTGTGTTCTCATTTACAAAGTCTATTTTTTTCTGCCTCATCCACAGATCGGGAGAACCAGTCCATCCTGATCACGTAGTACACCCCCTGCTCGGGTCCCTGCGGGGTGCCTGGTGCCAGGGGACCTCCTGCCTGACCACACGCTCTCTGCTTCTCTCTGGGCTTTGACAGCGGAGAATCCGGTGCGGGAAGACTGTGAACACAAAGCGTGTCATCCAGTACTTTGCAACAATTGCAGCCAGTGGGGACAAGAAGAAGGAGGAGCAGACATCAGGCAAAATGCAGGTGGGTCAGGAAGAATAGACTGAACACCTGACCTGTCATTGCCTTGTCAAGCAAACACAGCCATTAAAGAATTATCTCCCTGCAGGGAACGCTTGAGGATCAAATCATCAGCGCCAACCCACTGCTGGAGGCCTTTGGAAACGCCAAGACCGTGAGAACGACAACTCCTCACGCTTTGTAAGTTGCTGCTTGGGACAACTGTCAAAGCCAATTTGAATATTCTTGCTGTCTGTGTTGGTAAAACAGCTCTCAATTGACTTTCCTGCTGCTTTCAGGGTAAATTCATCAGAATCCATTTTGGTGCCACAGGCAAACTGGCTTCTGCTGACATTGAAACATGTAAGACACCCTTCTGGCCTCATCCCCTTCCTTCCAGCCTTCCCCAATTCTTGTGCTTGACTGTGTTCTACCATCCTTCCCAGATCTGCTGGAGAAGTCCAGAGTCACTTTCCAGCTCAAGGCGGAAAGAAGCTACCACATTTTTTATCAGATCATGTCCAACAAAAAGCCAGAGCTAATTGGTAGGAAAGATTACTAACTCCTCCAGGCAAAGGTCATGGAACAACCCTGAATTCCTGCCCGTGCCCATTACATCTGACCTGGATCGGCTTTGTCCTTCTTTTCAGAGATGTTACTGATCACCACCAACCCCTATGACTATCTGTACGTGAGTCAAGGGGAGATCACAGTTCCCAGCATTAATGACCAGGAAGAGCTGATGGCCACGGATGTAAGTAACAGAAGTTTTCTTAGCTGAGGTTTTATTTCTCTGACCTTTAACAGCTGGGGTATTTACCTTAATGACTCTTTTGTTAGAGTGCCATTGACATCCTGGGCTTCAGTGCTGATGAGAAAACAGCCATCTACAAGCTGACAGGGGCTGTCATGCACTACGGGAACCTGAAGTTCAAGCAGAAACAACGAGAGGAGCAGGCAGAGCCTGATGGCACCGAAGGTACCAGCAACAATCCATACCAGAGCACAAAACACAGTGAACACTCACTAAGTTAAAGGCAGCATGTCAGAGTCACAATCATTGACTCAGCCTTTGCCTGTATTTTAGAATAGAAGTCAGTCCTAGACAGAGGAGTTTTCTGGAGGAACACAACTCAGTGGAACATGCAGATAATTTTGAATATTGCAAAAAATTAGGTCCAGTGCCTCCCAAAGAATGCTACTGTTAACGTCTATCCCTTTTTTATCTTTACTAATCTTTTGATTTTTACTGGAATTGCCCTTTAATTTTTTTTAAAGGAACAGTAATGTTTACTGGTACCTTAACAACTGATTGTTTTGATGTTTAGTTGCTGACAAGGCTGCCTACCTGATGGGTCTGAACTCAGCAGACCTGCTCAAAGCCCTCTGTTACCCCCGAGTCAAAGTGGGGAATGAATATGTGACCAAGGGCCAAACTGTGCAGCAGGTAACAAACCCCCCTGTTTTGTGGATCGATTCTTTGGGCTTCCTTTTTTTGTCCTGCATGATAACTACACGCTTTCTGTTTTACCTTGCAGGTATACAATTCTGTGGGTGCCCTGGCAAAGGCTGTCTTTGAGAAGATGTTCCTGTGGATGGTTGTTCGTATCAACCAGCAGCTGGATACGAAGCAGCCCAGGCAGTACTTCATTGGTGTCCTGGACATTGCTGGCTTCGAGATCTTTGATGTAAGGAACAGGGGTTTATTAGCATGCTTTTTATAGTAACACTATTATGAAGCAATGCTGCCAGTTGTTGTTCTTTTTTTGTTTTTTGATGAGTGCTTTGACCCTTTTATAGTATATCTAAAGCATTCTGATTCCCATAGGGTTTAATTGGATATGCATTTCTGTTTTTCACATATGCCAATGGAAATACCTAAATGCAGCTTTTTCACTGAACCCTTGGCACACACTTTGAAATCAACATTTGTGGATGTTGAATATATTCTTGTGCTGAGGACTCTCCCGTAACTGAATTAGTCTAGTCTAGTAGAGATCAAAACTGACAAAATCTGATTTACTAAAATTATGAAAGCTGCTAGAGTCAGAAACATAGGGGTAGAGTTCAGATTTACGAAAGAGACATGCACTGACAGAAGTTCCAAACTCCTGAATCAATAAAAAAGGAACACTCACAGAACCTCCCATGTTTGGTACAAATAGCCAGCACTGTTCTTTAACTCTAACTTACTCAATTTACATTAATAATAATCTTGATTTGTAACTATGCAGTTCAACAGCCTGGAGCAGCTGTGCATCAACTTCACCAATGAGAAACTGCAACAGTTCTTCAACCACCACATGTTCGTGCTGGAGCAGGAGGAGTACAAGAAGGAGGGAATTGAATGGGAGTTCATTGACTTTGGCATGGACCTGGCTGCCTGCATTGAGCTCATTGAGAAGGTATTTCTGTAATTTACAATGTCAATGTTATTTTCAGAAAGGCATTACTTTTATATATGTTTATAAATGCAGATTGAAATTATAAATACGATACTCCAAATACTTCTGTTTATATTATTTTACAATTTGCTGAACAGATCAATCCCTGAGAGCAGTAATATTGTCCCACTCAGGAAGTTATCGCATCTGTGAGTCCTTCTGCCTTTTCACCTTGTCCTTCCTTATGCTTCCTTCCTTATGCTTCTCCTAGCCCATGGGCATCTTCTCCATCCTGGAAGAGGAGTGCATGTTCCCCAAGGCAACTGACACCTCTTTCAAGAACAAACTCTATGACCAGCACCTGGGCAAGTCCAACAACTTCCAGAAGCCCAAACCAGGGAAAGGCAAGGCTGAGGCTCACTTCTCCCTGGTGCACTACGCTGGCACAGTGGATTACAACATCTCTGGCTGGCTGGACAAGAACAAGGACCCTCTGAATGAAACTGTTGTGGGGCTGTATCAGAAGTCATCCCTGAAAACACTGGCCTTACTCTTTGCCTCTGCTGGAGGAGAGGCAGGTCAGTTACCTGAAATTCATATTTCCATGTTTATTTAATGACTCTACCAGAGCTACGAATATCAGCTATTTTTCTATTCTACATTCCATTCTTATCATCACTGGTACATATGAAAAAACTTGGTCTTTGCAAGATGTAAAACCATCTTCTTTTTTTTTTTTTTTTTCCTCAGAGGCTAGTGGTGGTGGCGGTGGTGGTGGCAAGAAGGGAGGCAAGAAGAAGGGTTCTTCTTTCCAGACTGTCTCAGCTCTTTTCAGGGTGAGCACAGAAGTCATTCTCTCTACTTCTTTTATGGGGTTTTTTTGGTTTAGTTGATTGGTTGGGTGAGTGGTTGTTTGATTGGTTGCTTGGGTGTTTTTGTCATTGCTTTGAGTTGAAGATTGTAAAACCTCACTCCAGCTGCAAGAAGGCCATTTAATGGCATCTGTTAACATTTCTCTGTATCAAGAATATCTCCTTGGTTATTCATAAAAGAGCTGAGAGCAAGTCAGCTGAGGCCAGCTGAGGAAGATAAAACTTGACCTCACCTTTCTTCAAATGTTGGCAAAAGCACTTCGGTCAGGCTACAGTTTATTCACTTACAAGCACACTGGTTTGTAGGATCAAGTTCTTCACCCTTTCCCCTGCTTTGTGAGGACAGTGGTGGATTTGACTACATGCCTCAGGGAATCTCGGGTCTGGATCAGCACGTACCAATGTTTGTGCATTTGCACATAATGATGCATAATATATGACGTGGTTTGCACGTGATTATACATATGAAGACAAGGCAATAGAGAAATGCAAGGTACCTTTCCACCCATGGACAGGGCTTGAGGCAGATGAAAACACTCTTGCTTCTGCACTCAAGGTCTGTGGCCATCACCTAGCATATTGAACAGTTTCTCACATTGTGAAAGACATGTCTGAGTAATTTTGCCTCTGCTCCAAATCCGTTCTAAACTGGGATGTAGATAGTAAAAGTAATAGCTAAAGTCAGATAAAGTTCATGGATTTGCTTTTAAAAGCACTGTAGGGCCAGCCACTCATCATCTTGCTCTATGATTTCTGACCCCCATTCTCACTGAATAGGGAGTCCTGTCTATCATGTCCTGCTTACCTTTCAACAAATATATCTTCACAAGTAGCCTAAGACTATTAGGCTTTCTTAGCCTTTGCCGCAAACTTGGTCCTTAACCCTCTTCTGGTTTTGGTTTTGTTTCTGATGACATTAGTAATGTCTTCCACACAGTAAGAATCTGATGATTACAAAAAAAAACACCTTTTACTCAAAGTTATGCTTTAGCTATGAAAAACTGGTCACCATACTCCATGGGTGTTCTGACTGAGTGGATATATCCTTGTAAAAACAAGTTGCAAAGTTTTGTGATTTTGTGACAGTCCTGCTCAAGAGTGAAAGACGAAAGAAAACTCACAATAAGATGGTTATAGTTGCAAATTACAAATCCATTAATGTTTTCCAAGACTTTTCTCACACCTGAAAGTATAACTGAGGAGGTAATATTTTTAATTAAAAATCTCATGAACCCACAGGAGAATCTCAACAAGCTGATGACCAATCTGCGGAGCACTCACCCCCATTTTGTGCGCTGTATCATCCCCAATGAGTCTAAAACACCTGGTAAGAACACCAAGCAAAAATAGAGTCATGTAGCCATTATTTTCTATGTTTTATCATGAATTATCAAATAATTGTCTTATTGCTTAGGTGCCATGGAGCATGAACTGGTGCTTCACCAGCTGCGCTGTAACGGCGTGCTGGAAGGGATCAGGATTTGCAGGAAGGGATTCCCCAGCAGAATCCTCTATGCTGATTTCAAACAGAGGTCAGTTTCCTTTCTGATTTCCGTTCTGTTTCTTTCCTGCAGAAGTTTTTCATCTTAACTATTTTAACACTTGAAGATATTTTTTAACACCAGCTCTTTCTGATTATAGTAGGTAGGAAAGGAAATGTTTGGGTAGCATAACAAAAGGCAATATTTATGGCTAGCAGAATAAAAATTATTGATATAGCTAGAAAAAAAATTGTTGAGAAATGAAGAGTGTCAGGGGTCTACACTGACTGCTGGGGGCATTGAGTATGGAAGCACAGTAGAGGTGCAGAAACCAGTTGATTACAAGATTCATAAATGCAGATGTGGTGGCAACAGGTTCTGGGGTAAAAATTACAAACTCAGAGTTCTTTGGCCATTGCATCAGCTGCAA
This sequence comes from Malurus cyaneus samueli, assembly GCA_009741485.1. Taxonomy (NCBI): domain Eukaryota; kingdom Metazoa; phylum Chordata; class Aves; order Passeriformes; family Maluridae; genus Malurus; species Malurus cyaneus. The sequence continues at coordinate 8,211,035 of CM019230.1, forward strand.
GTTTCTGGGGAAGAGGCTTTTCTCCTATACACAGAGTGGCCAAGTTCCTCTCAAATAATTTTATATAGCACCGGTTAAGTAAAAGGATATGGATTGAACTGACTGGAGATCAGTGTCCTCTTCACCTGTGACTGGATCCCTAAAGACAGGAAAGGTTTCCTTAATATTGTTACCAGTTTAAGACTTCATCAAAGATTTCATTTCAAACAAAGGATGAAACTTCAGCTTCTTCAGCCTGATTCTGCTACAAACACTGCTCTTGGTTTCAGTCAACAGAATAAACTTGTTTTATGTTTTTATAAATAAACTTGTTTAATATGATTTATTGGACATTGTTTTCATTCCTATTTCTTCTAATTCCACAGATACAAGGTGCTTAATGCCAGTGCCATCCCCGAGGGACAGTTCATCGATAGCAAGAAGGCTTCTGAGAAGCTCCTTGGGTCAATCGATGTGGACCACACCCAGTACAAATTTGGACACACCAAGGTACAAACACCCCCATTCACTGTCTGCCTCTGCCTTGCTCTGCCTGACAGTGATGTGCTGCAACATTCCCTCTCTCAAGGTGTTCTTCAAAGCTGGGCTGCTGGGACTCCTGGAGGAGATGAGGGATGAGAAGCTGGCACAGCTCATCACCCGCACCCAGGCCAGGTGCAGGGGCTTCCTGATGAGAGTGGAGTACCAGAGAATGGTGGAGCGGAGGTACACATTCCTCTTCTTCAGTTAAAGTCAGTCTGCTTGGGGGAAAGTGCTGACACTCTTCAAACTGAGAATATCATTGTACTCCTCAGGGAGTCCATCTTCTGCATCCAGTACAATGTTCGTTCATTCATGAATGTCAAACACTGGCCATGGATGAAGCTGTTCTTCAAGATCAAGCCCTTGCTGAAGAGTGCAGAGTCTGAGAAGGAGATGGCCAACATGAAGGGGGAGTTTGAGAAAACCAAGGAAGAGCTTGCAAAGTCAGAAGCAAAGCGGAAGGAACTGGAGGAGAAAATGGCATCTCTAATGCAGGAAAAAAATGACCTGCAGCTCCAAGTGCAATCTGTAAGTATAGTTAATGTATATAGTTAATGTATTTCATGTAACTCTCATGCTACACAATAAATTGTCTGAGAAAATATTTTAATATGAATAATGAAAGGTAAAGTTCAGATCAAATAGTATCAGCATCGTAATATGAGGTTCCCACTTTGGAATTGCTTTTGAAGCATGTATTCCCATCGATCTGTTTCTCCATGCTTAGAATATAAGGCCCAATGTAGTCACGGGAGATTAAGTGCATACAGTTAAGGAAGTCTGTAAAACAATACATCTGACAAATTACTCCGGTTTCAATCATTGGTCCAAATGAAAGAGATTTATGCCATTTCATATGACACATTATGTCACCTTTTTTTCTATAACCACTATTCCAGGAAGACAGAAAAACCATCTGAATTCCGTCAGCCCTATGTGTATCCCCAAAGTCCATTGAAAAATCAAAAGATTGGTCAGCATTTAAATATTACCTTGTATCTTTAGATATCTGCCTCACAGATTCAAAATAAAGTAAGGTTCAAATTGAATTGACTAATTGCACTAAGACTATATATCAATTTATCTGGCCCAAAAGAAAATTAAGTAAAAATCAGTCTTGCCAAGAAAAGCCTATACAAAGAAAAAAGATAAAAAATCTCTACACAATTATAGTCAGTTCTTAGCTTTCAGAGAAAGTAATCAAAACTCTTGAGAATTCAAGTATTACTGCATATTATGACCTTATCTATAAGAACAAAAAGAGGGAAAAATTGACTAAAAAGAGACTAAAAAGAGTAAATAGAGCAATAACCTACTCTGATTTCAAAGAGGCAGTGCAAAAAATCACTTCCAGAAAGAAAACAATACAGAGTTATTCCATGTTCATTTTCTTCAACTGCAAATATAATTTCTCTATTGAGCTTTCACAAATAGTTGTGATTAGCAAACTATGTTTCTCTAACAGGAAGCAGATGCTTTGGCTGATGCTGAGGAAAGGTGTGACCAGCTCATCAAAACCAAAATCCAACTGGAAGCCAAAATTAAGGAGGTCACAGAAAGGGCTGAGGATGAAGAGGAAATTAATGCTGAACTGACAGCCAAGAAGAGGAAACTGGAGGATGAATGTTCAGAGCTAAAGAAAGATATCGATGACCTTGAGCTAACACTGGCCAAGGTGGAGAAGGAAAAACACGCCACCGAAAACAAGGTATGAGGCAGAACCTGTCACTCAAACTCCAGAAAAGAGCCCTGTGCTACTACAAGAATTTTATATCTACTCCGTTTATTTACACTTTCTCCCCGCTCCTAAAGGTGAAAAACCTGACGGAGGAGATGGCCGCCCTTGACGAGACCATTGCCAAGCTGACAAAAGAGAAGAAAGCCCTCCAAGAGGCCCATCAGCAGACCCTGGATGATCTGCAGGCAGAAGAGGACAAAGTCAATACACTGACCAAAGCCAAGACCAAGCTGGAGCAGCAAGTGGATGATGTAAGCACAAAGACACAGAGCAGGACCAGGACAGGTATGGAGCCTGAGCTGGCTGGTAGAGCACTGATGGTCTTGTTGTGTTTAGCTGGAAGGGTCCCTGGAGCAAGAGAAGAAACTGCGCATGGACCTGGAGAGAGCTAAGAGGAAACTGGAAGGAGACCTGAAGCTGGCCCAGGACAGCATCATGGATTTGGAGAATGATAAGCAGCAGCTGGATGAGAAACTGAAGAAGTAAGGGTGGCTCTGGGGCACCTGAGTGCTGGGCTGGAGCACTTGTCTTTTTTCTTTGAGCTCTAACACAGTTCACTTTGCCCAAAGGAAAGACTTTGAAATCAGCCAGATCCAGAGCAAAACTGAGGACGAGCAGGCCCTGGGTATGCAACTTCAGAAGAAGATCAAGGAGCTGCAGGCAAGTCTGTGTTCCATCCCCTGCCTTGTTCAGGCTCAGCTCAGGCAGGAGGAGGGCACGGGTGTGAAGGGTCCCTCCTGTTGTCCAGGCCCGTATTGAGGAGCTGGAGGAGGAAATTGAGGCAGAGCGAACCTCTCGCGCTAAAGCAGAGAAGCATCGCGCTGACCTGTCCAGGGAGCTCGAGGAGATCAGCGAGCGCCTGGAAGAAGCAGGAGGGGCAACAGCAGCTCAGATCGATATGAACAAGAAGCGTGAGGCAGAATTCCAGAAGATGCGGCGTGACCTCGAAGAGGCCACGCTGCAGCACGAAGCCACGGCTGCCGCCCTGCGGAAGAAGCACGCCGACAGCACGGCTGAGCTGGGGGAGCAGATTGACAACCTGCAACGCGTGAAGCAGAAGCTGGAGAAGGAGAAGAGTGAGCTGAAGATGGAGATTGATGACTTGGCCAGTAACATGGAGTCTGTCTCAAAGCTAAGTACATAATATTTATATGCTCACTGACCCAGTGGAATCCAACAGAACTTCTTTCATCTGCCATTCTTTCGAGTGTGGATGGGTAACCCATCACTTTCCATGTGCTGAAATACAGGCCAACCTGGAGAAGATGTGCCGCACACTGGAAGATCAGCTGAGTGAGATTAAGACCAAGGAAGAAGAGCATCAGCGCATGATCAATGACCTCAATGCCCAAAGAGCTCGTCTGCAGACAGAGTCAGGTGAGACAAACACACCTACATGTGCAGATCAGTAATGGCATAGAGTTATTGTAAAAATTACTCTTCTGGGTGCATGGTCTGTCCAACACACATTGTGTCACATCTACTGAGCAATGCTTGCAATGGTATCGTAATTTTCAGCACAGCCTGCCAACTATCTCTTTTTCCAGCTCTAGTTCTCAGTACCCACCATCAATGGCAATAAAACTGTTGTGTATCTGCAAATTTTCTCAGGTGAATATTCACGCCAGGTGGAAGAGAAGGATGCTTTGGTTTCTCAGCTGTCAAGAGGCAAGCAGGCTTTCACCCAACAGATTGAGGAACTCAAGAGGCATCTGGAGGAAGAGATAAAGGTGACCATTTTTTTTCCTCAATATGTGAAATTACTTAACAAGATGAATGGGAGAAATATAGCCACTTAGATAATGCAGTGCAATTTTTCCCGTAGTAGCTTTGCTTGTTTTTCCCTTTAATCTATTACTTCTTCTGAAGATTTACAGGTCTTTCTTATCACAGATCTTTCTAAGATCTTCTCAGCAAGATTTCCTGAGGTATTTTTATTCTTTTTTGCATTATTCTACCCCACAGGCCAAGAATGCCCTGGCCCATGCCCTGCAGTCCGCTCGCCACGACTGTGACTTGCTCCGGGAACAATATGAGGAGGAGCAGGAGGCCAAGGGGGAGCTGCAGCGAGCCCTGTCCAAGGGGCCAACGGTGAAGTGGCCCAGTGGAGAACCAAATACGAGACGGACGCGATTCAGCGCACGGAGGAACTCGAGGAGGCCAAGTACGAGAGAAACATGGGGAAAGCCGGCAATGACTAAGAATGGAAACTTGAGTAGACAACTGTGACAGTCAGGGAGCAGTCAGTGTTGTACTTTCGGTGGGGTTCCAGAAAGGGACAAAGTATGACAAAAAGCAGGTAAACATAAGGGAAAAGCAGAACGGTCCAGAATAGCAGAGAGATGCCAGCAGAGAGGGAAATGATACAGAATTCAGACATGGAAATAGAGTAACTGTCTGGGAGAAGTTTCACACCTCCCTGGAGTGGGGGATACACATTACCAAGAGGTTAAGTTGGCTGTTGTGAAAAACATGCTGCTTCACACCACAGGCTCCCATTTGCTCATTATGCTTACTGCTTCCCAGGAAGAAGCTGGCACAGCGCCTGCAGGATGCAGAGGAACACGTTGAGGCTGTCAATGCCAAATGTGCCTCCCTGGAAAAGACAAAGCAGAGGCTGCAGAATGAAGTGGAGGACCTCATGATTGATGTGGAGAGATCCAATGCTGCCTGTGCTGCTCTGGATAAGAAGCAGAAGAACTTTGACAAGGTCTCTTGGCCTCCAGCACCAGCACTCCTGGCCAGAGCATTCCCCTGTGACTGCCACATCCCTACTCACAGCCCGTTTCTCTTCAGATCCTGGCAGAATGGAAGCAGAAGTATGAGGAAACGCAGGCTGAGCTGGAGGCCTCGCAGAAGGAGTCGCGCTCTCTCAGCACGGAGCTGTTCAAGATGAAGAATGCCTATGAGGAGTCCTTGGACCACCTGGAAACAATGAAGCGCGAGAACAAGAACTTGCAGCGTAAGTCCCTGGCCCTCTGCCCCTCACTGGGCTTTCTCACTATCAGCCATTAGCGCCATTCTTCATGGCTCTGTGCCTGCAGGTTTGCAGAGATGCCTGTCCCCTTGGTGGGACAGGGCCCTTGCCATTCTGCTCTGTGCCTGACCATGCCATTGGTCTTTGTTCCCACAGAGGAGATTTCCGACCTCACGGAGCAGATTGCCGAGGGAGGAAAGGCAATTCATGAGCTGGAGAAAGTCAAGAAGCAGATTGAGCAGGAGAAGTCTGAAATCCAGGCTGCTCTGGAGGAAGCTGAGGTATGTGACTATAACCACAGGTGTCTGCAGTAAATAAATGCGGAACAGAGGTTCCCCTCGGTTCTGGCTGGGGACCATAGAGACCACTATGATTTTTGGAAATATTTTCTAATTCCCTAGAACACAAGCACTAGCTTTATCAATGTTACCAATGTTTGTGTCCACTTGTCTAGGCCTCCCTGGAACATGAAGAGGGGAAGATCCTGCGCCTGCAGCTTGAACTCAACCAAGTCAAGTCTGAGATTGACAGAAAGATAGCAGAGAAAGATGAGGAGATTGACCAGCTGAAGAGAAACCATCTCCGAGTCGTAGACTCCATGCAGAGCACCCTGGATGCTGAGATCAGGAGCAGGAATGAAGCCCTGAGGCTGAAGAAGAAGATGGAGGGAGACCTGAATGAAATGGAGATCCAGCTGAGCCATGCCAACCGCCAGGCTGCAGAGGCACAGAAGAACCTGAGGAACACCCAGGCAGTGCTCAAGGTATGGCATAAGTAAAGATGTGCTAATTTCTGACACAGCTAAAATTTTTCCTCTGTTACAATTCTTTCTGTTCTGTACTGATGGAAAATAGGAAATAGGAAGATAGAAAATACATGCCTGAAAATTTGTCTTCTCTCTCTTTCCAGGATACCCAGCTACATTTGGACGATGCTGTCAGAGCACAGGATGACCTGAAGGAGCAGGTGGCCATGGTAGAGCGCAGAGCAAACCTGCTGCAGTCTGAAGTTGAGGAGCTACGGGCAGCCCTGGAGCAGACAGAGAGGTCAAGGAAAGTGGCTGAGCAGGAGTTAATGGATGCCAGTGAGCGTGTGCAACTCCTCCACAGCCAGGTCCGTGCATAAATATAGTTAGTATTTATACTATCACTTCGTACATATGAAGGAACGGAAACCTGGCTGAACTGTAATAGCATTTTGTTAAATGCAGTAATTTTCACAGTAAATAAGAAGAGGTGATAGATAGTATTAAGATTTTCAGATGTAGATGTAGATTCAATATGAATTTCATTAGACTACAATATAGATACCTTAATACTAATAAGTTCAGAGAAGCGTGTGAGGTTCTTATTCTTTTACTCGAGTTCAACATCTTTCACATTTCCATTAGAGACTTCAAAGGCAGATGTAGACTGACCATGAAAAAAACAGGACAACAGTAACACAGTCACTAATGTAATTTAACAATGTCATTGTAAGCATTCTATAGAACTATAGCAATGTTTTATGGGCACTAGATTGACAATAGTAAGGAAAGTATTTTTTTCATTTTTCTGCCTAAATTCCTTCTTTGTTTTCTGAGAAACTGTGAGAAAAGGTTTCATGGAGGATGCTCATGAAATACCAAAGCACATCATATCTGAGAAATTAGCAACAACCACAGTAGTTCCCTTAGAATCCAATGTGACCTGATGACAAAATCTATATTTAAAAAAATACTTATGCTTCACTTTACATGATATTGCAAGCTAGCAAAAACAAAATTGTGACGCTCATGCTCTTCAACAGAACACCAGCTTGATCAACACCAAGAAGAAGCTGGAAACAGACATTTCCCAGATCCAGAGTGAAATGGAGGATACGATCCAGGAAGCCCGCAATGCTGAGGAGAAGGCCAAGAAGGCCATCACAGATGTGAGTTGGGCACTCCCTGCACTGCTAATGGTGAATGTACTCTTCCCCAAATCTTTCCAGCCCCAAAATGGCTTTGACCCTTTGCTCTGATCAGGCGGCCATGATGGCAGAAGAGCTGAAGAAGGAGCAGGACACCAGTGCCCACCTGGAGAGGATGAAGAAGAACCTGGACCAGACTGTGAAGGACCTGCAGCACCGTCTGGAAGAGGCTGAGCAGCTGGCACTGAAGGGAGGGAAGAAGCAGATCCAGAAGCTGGAGGCCAGGGTGTGTAGGGCTGGGGTTTTGCATGAGTGAGCCTGTCCTTGGAGAGACATTGCCAGGGAAGCTGCAGGGATGGGCTTCTCCTTGCAGGTGCGGGAGCTGGAAGGGGAGGTTGATGCTGAGCAGAAGCGCAGCGCTGAAGCCGTGAAGGGTGTGCGCAAGTACGAGCGGAGGGTGAAGGAACTGACCTACCAGGTAAGGCAGGACGTCTACTGGCTTCACAGAGTTTCTCACAGCAAGTCACATTTTGCACACACCATTCCCAAGGGGAATTGTTAACCATGCATGATGCAGAACCAAGAGTTGACCCTCTGTTTATCACCCAATTTAGTCTGAGGAAGACAGGAAGAATGTCCTCAGGCTTCAGGATCTGGTGGACAAGCTGCAAATGAAAGTGAAATCCTACAAGAGACAAGCTGAGGAAGCTGTAAGTACCACTTCATCCAAACTAAACTTTCTTCTGGTGGAGGAGTTTTCCTCTGTATGACTTTTTGAAACCTTGACTGTTTTGATGCAACGTGATGATGTTTTGATATGATGTGATGATGCTTTGATACAATGGGGAATGTGAGAGTAAGACTTGATCAGCTTGGGAGAAAATATACTTTCCCAACCCTATTTGTTTTGCTGTAAGCCTCATTTCCCAGTCTGTTTCTTCCTTTATACCTTACCTTAGATGTCAGAAGCAGCTGTCAATCTGCATATTCACAACTATAACATGAACTCTGCCTAAACAATGTCTGTTTGACATTCCAATATTCTTTGCTCTTCTGACACACTTGACACCCTGAACAATTTCTCATCTTGGTTTTGAATCTGCTATGCTAGCTCATTTGTGGCATTCGAATTTTTGTTTACCCTCTTTTTAAAAAATAAATGGCCACACACTGTCTGCTGTTTTCCCAACTCCCTTTCCCCACACAGGAGGAGCTGTCCAATGTCAACCTCTCCAAGTTCCGCAAGATCCAGCACGAGCTGGAGGAAGCCGAGGAGCGGGCTGATATTGCAGAGTCACAGGTCAACAAGCTCCGTGCGAAGAGCCGGGAGATTCATAAGAAGGTAGAAGAAGAGGAATGAGGTTCCCAAGGCTAAACAGTGACCTGAGGAATGCATAAAATGTAAACCTCTGTGTTGCTTTCTTCTGTAATTATCATTTATAGCTAGGTAATAAAGACAGTAGAGACCTTTGCATATGAACACTGACTGGCATGCTTTATTTATTTATTTATTTATTTATTTATTTATTATTTATTTTTCTAGCATTCATTTGAAGTATATGTACAGAGTTCATCTTCACATTTACAAGTATATCAAATAGTAAAGCATTTTTGCAGTCGCATTTTTTAAAATGCATGAAGACTGGTAATAATTATACAGACTTATTATTCCTCTTGTGATGAGAAGTATGCTTTTTTATGGACAAAGACTACACTCTTTCAAGCTATTTTGGTCAATTCTTAGGAAAAAAAGAAATAAAATAATAGGAATAAAGATTTCTGAAGCATTTAGCATACACACACACACACATATAAAAATATGTATATAACTATATATACAATTTTAATTAATTGAAAAGTGCTGCTTATTTGGTTAAGATTAAACATACAGGAAACTCAGGTTTTATTCCAAGCATTCACAAGCAGTCAAATCAACATTGTGAGGAAGTGGCATGAAGAGATACCCTCACTCACTTTCTGTGAAGTTATTTTGTTTCATACATAGCATGAATTGAAATGAAATTATAATCTTTCACATGTACGATGACTGAGAAGAATCCACATTTTAAAGACTATGGAAGAAAGACCAGTCAAGACTGTGGACTCTATTTATAATTTGAGTCAAACCTTCCACTGTCTTTCTAGATGTAACCCTTCTGCTTGGTCCACAACCCGACGCTTCTGTCTGTTTATTGTTATTCTCAACATACTGGACCTGTTCATTTTCCTAAGAACAGATTATTGGCCTACAATATAGTATTTTGCATTAAGCTGAACTAGACATTCAGCATTTACTTATTGATTGGAAATGTAACATAAGATGAAGTACAACTTTGGTTGGATAAGGTACCTAAATACTGACCACACTTTACAGATGGGTGAATAAATTAGATTGTTTGGGAATACATTCAGTTTGCCTAAGGGCCTGGTAACTTAAAAGCAATGCTGGATAGGTTCTCCTGTTACTGATAAACCTGTTTTTGCCAAGACACAGAGTGGGATACTGACTTGGTTGGTATTTTGTGTCAAGCTTTAGCAGCTCCCTCAAACTTGCTGTTTATCTATAGCAAGTCCCAAACACCTTTGGCCATCTCATTAGAATTTTCAGTCCCTAGCTGACCTTTATATGTTCCTTTTGGATATCTTTTCTAATCCTTAAGCCAGTCTACAAGTGCTGAAAAGTCACTCCTTTAAAATGCTGAGGGCTCTTAATAAAATATGCATATAACTGTTGGGCAGCAGAAGACAGCTGGAGCTGGGAAGGGACACTACTCCATCCATTTTAGAAATGGTAGTTCAGGATCCATCATAGCTGAGCTTCTCTGAGATTTTTTGTGCTCTCTTGAACTCTTCAGGTTATTGCAGCATACTTTGTATGAGCAGGACATGTCTTTCCTGTGACTCTGCTGATGTGAAACACAGCCCAGCTGCATGGCCCATCACAAAATGTGTCAGCGTGCTTCCAAACACCCTGCTATTCTAAGCGCTCATCAGAGACCTCCATTAACACATTGCTGTCCTTGGTACCAACTGCATTTTAGAAAGGATGGCAGGGTGATCAAGGGACCTGCACTTGAGCTGAGCAGGAAAAACCTCTGCTCTTCTAGCACATTGCATTTCTTCTCCATCCATAAATTTCGTGGTCTGCCAGAGCTCCTGTGTGGACAGATCGTGGCTGGAGATGGGGCACCACAACATTCCTGCCTATCAGAAAGGCCACAATGCAAGTGAACATGCTCTTGGAGCCAGCTTCAGGAGCTGCAGTACCAAAATGGCCCTCTGCCAACAAGGCAGAAGAGGAAGAACTTTGTTCTGCTAATGTTAATGTATTTTCATTTCCATGTGTAGCTCCTTACCCACATCCAGCTCCTCTACTGCAAAAGCAGGCATGGGCTAGGAGCTATGGAAAGCAGAGAGGAGAGTGGTGTGAGCAGAAAGCTGGACAGGCACAGCAGGAGAGGTGGGAAGCCTCCACCAGTCCCTCAAACCACCCTCTCTCATGCAGCAATAGCCACCATCCTCATTTAGCTCCAGAGGACAGGAGCCCTGCCAGAGGCAGTCAGGAAGGCACACCAGTAAATGCCAGCCATGAACTGATTTTAAATCTCTTTTGATGGTTTATCCATTGCTCTGTGAATTTCAACAGTTGCCTTTGTCTTGTCACTGTTTTTCAGCCTCAGACATGCCATGCTTTGCCCTGACATCCTCCAGCCAGCATCTTCCTGATCTCTGGCCGGGCCTCCTCACCCATGGCACATCTGCTGCAGGCCCAGGCAGGGCAAGGCCCAGGGCCCCACAGTGTCAGGGCTGTGCAATGGCAGAGTCACTGCACCACGGCCTTGCTGCAAGGATTTAGAGGCTCCCCTGCTCAGACAACTGCTCTCTCCTCTTTCTTGAGCAGCAATACAGCAATTCTACCTTCCGTAAATGTTGCCAGGGTGAACACACTCAGAATGAATGAAGAGGCAAAATCAGCAGGAGCTGGACACAAGGAGAGAGAAATTTCAGTGAAGGATAGCAGTTCAGTATTAGGTTTGGGTTTGTTGTATGTGTGGGTGAGATTCAATTCCAAACTCAAATATCTACTTTTAGTCATCTTAATTTCCAAATGAATCTGTAGGTGAGTTGAGCTGAATGTCTAAGTTGCTGTGTTGGTTTTGCTGCCCATTTTGGAAGTGAGGGGGGGGGGGCAAAAATGTTTCCTGTGAGAAGCTTCTGGAGCTTCCACCATGTCCAGCAGAGCCATTGCTGTTGGCTCTGAGGTGATGGACATGCCTGACCACCTGGGCCAATTGGAGATTGGTTATGCTTCTGTGATATATTTAAAGAAGAAATCAAAACAAGGGGGAGCACAGTAGTTTTGCAGGGAGGAGGTGAGAATTGTGAGGGAATGCAGACACCCAGCTGGAGGGGATTCCTTTGCAGCCTGGTGACCTGGTGGAGCAGGTGTCCCCTGCAGCCCACGGTGACCATGGTGGAGCAGGCTGTCCCCTGCAGCCCAGGTGACCATGTGGAGCAGGCTGTCCCCTGCAGCCCATGGTCGTGGTGGAGCAGCTGTCCCCACGTGACCATGGTGACAGGCATCCCCCTGAGCCCATGGTGAACATGGTGAACAAGATGTCCCCTGACCCATGTGACTGGTGGAGCAGGCTGTCCCCTAGCCCATGGTGACCATGGTTGAGCAGGCTGTCCCCTGCATGTGACCATGGTGGAGCAGCTTCCCCTGCAGCCCACGTGACCATGGTGGAGCAGCTGGTCCCCCTGCAGCCATGGGTCCACAGAGGTGCAGAGACCCCCAGCCCATGGAGGAGGGAGGTCCCACCCGGAGCGGCGGATGTGGCAAGGGGGCTTGTCCAGAAGGAGACCATGGAGAGAGAGGCCTTGCTCCCGAGATGGAACAGCCTGGCTTGGCCTGCACCCAGGGACAGGGACCCACGGTGCAGCATTTTTGGACAGGACTGTCTGCCCGTGGGGGGACTCACGTCTGCAGCAGATGTGTGGACTCTGCTCGTGAGATGGAACCACACGGAGAGGTTCACAGAGAACTGTCTCCTGGGAGGACCCGACGGCAAACAAGGAAGGACTCCTCTCCCTCAGCAGCCGCAGATTGATCCGGTGATGAACTGACCAACCCCACACCTGAACTGACCAACCCCACCCCGAACTGACCAACCCACACCCTGACTGACCAACCCCAACACCCTGAACTGACCAACCCCCACACCCTGAACTGACCAATCCCACACCCTGAACTGACCAACCCCACACCTGGTTCCCCCAGCCTGCTCCTTGCACTGTTGGTGGGAAGGGGGGAGGGAGTGGGGAAAAGACCAGTGTCTGTGAGGTTATTTAATTTCTCATTCTCCTCTGACTTTGTTAGTAATAAATTCACTTCATAACTTAAGTAGAGCCTGTTTTGTCCGTCAAATGTTTCCTCCCTGCTCCTAATCTCAATTTATGAACCGTTTTGTTAATTTTTTTTTCCTTCAATCTTCTCTGCCCAGTGCTGATGGGGGAGAGCAAATGAGCAGGTGTTGTGGGTGCCTGGCTTTCGGACGGCATTCTAAACCACGACACTTTTCATTGTTCATATGTAGTCATGCATATGTTTCAGCTCAGTCTAAGGTAGACAATGCCGTCAGGACACCTGAGTCATTTTCTAGTCTTTATTAGCTCAAGCTTCCACATTGGTAGGATATTGACTGGGAATGTAAAGACAAATAAAGGAAAAATATGAGTGAAAACAGACCAAGCAATATGTTACACGTTGTGGAAGTTTTCAATTTCATGTAATTTGAAAAATCCTTTGAAAACTATTTTCCTTTGAGTCTTTTAACCTTTATGGACTATTCTTTATATATGTGAAAAAATTTTGCAAATCAAGGCTTTTATGCAGCTATCAGCTTTATGCCAGTATTACATATGACTATGGGAAAACTGTAGGTTTTCTTTTCTTTTCTTTTTTTTTACTTTGCAGCCAATTTTAATCCAGATCAAACCTGCATGCAGTAGCAAAATAAGACAACATACAGAGTTATTGAAATAATTGAAACTAACCCTGAATTCCAGTTCTCACACAATATAATTTCATTAAAGACATGAAAGAAGTGCTCATTTGTATTCTGCTGAGGATTTTGCTGTTAGGGTTAAAGCATAGGCCTCAGTCTTACTCTTCAGTGGGAATTTACTCCAAACATGAAACTCATGTCATCCTTCCCACATCCAGGATTACAGTACCATCGAAGAGACACAATCAGCTGAGAGAAGAGGAGGAAGGAATTACCTCACTTTCTTATCCAGACCTCTGAGTAGGAGATGCTAAGAGAGAGAGAAGCACAAGTGGTTCTGTAATTGGAGAGGCAGTACATTGTGGGACCAGGTGAAGCTGCCGAGATGTGACTCACTTCAGATTTCCCTGTTTGTGGTAGGAACTGAAGTTAGGAAGGTGAAGACCAATACATGAAAAAACAAACAAAAACAACAACAAAAAAACCAACCAACCAACCAAAAAAAAAAAAAAAAAACCAACCAACCAAACAAACAAACAAAAAAAAACAAAACAAAAAAACAAGAAAGGTAGATTTCCTTGAAAATCTCCAGACCTTAAGACATTCAGACAAGATGTCTGAGCAAGCCACAATAAAACCACCACACTGAAAAAAAAAAAATCCAATCCAAAACTAATCAACCCAAACCCCCAACAAATCCACATCTGTTGCATGGGGTGGAAATCGCTTCTCAGTAAAGTCATGGTTTCCACTGCTCTTCCCTGCTCTGATCCTTCTGAATACAGAGCATGTGTCCCCTCCTTAATCTGGGTGAGGAATATCCCAGAGATCAGAACAGTAGATTGGTTTTTACACAAATTATCATAGGGTTCAACTCCTTCTGAAAGCTGTTGCCTCTCTTCCACAGCAGCTTAGGGTATGAATAATTCTATTTTAGAGGATGCAAATTTATTAAATCTTTCCTGCACAATTATCCTGCAAAAGTAATGCTGAATCAGGACAGCACCTATCTCTCCTTATTCCAATGGCATATATGTCTTAAGTTCAGTACAATGCTTCCAATAGTCCTGTTCATATGATCTTTGAAACCCTTCAGATCCAAAAACAAGAATTTTATTTCTGTGCCTTTCATCTGGAACTTAACTTGACGACCTCAGGTTTTGAAGATTTTATCTTTAAGCTGAACTTGTTCTGCTCTTTTCTTGCTCCATGATGACTTGCTGTAATCCCACTGGAATCACATCCCTATTTACTTCACAGGATCACAGAATCAGCTAGGTTGGAAAATACCTTTGAGATCATGGAGTCCAATCTGACCTAACACCACCTTGTCAACCAGATAATGACCCTTAGTGCTACATCCTGTCTTAAACACCTCCAAGGACTTCCTCTTCTTTATTCACATACCCTTCCTTATCATTACATTCAAACTCATTCTTCCCCAACTTCACTTGCTTTGGCTTTGGTCCATTCTACTACTTGGTCATTCTTATCATCCCCTGATTCTGCATCTTCTGTTCCTTTTCAGATGCTTCCTCCTGCACTGGGAATTTCTTCCTCTAGCAACAACCCTGCTTCTCAGTAGGGCTTCTCCTGATTTTCCACACTGAGGACTCTGAGTGTTTGCAGCAGGCAGGAGCCTGTGCCTTCTCTCCATCCCTACATGTTTCCCACAAGACACACTAGCTCTTACTCTTCACTTTTTCTGCGTGAGTCAGCATCTGATGGATTACAGAACCAATGTAGCCCCTTTCATCTCCTTCAGCACACCCTCCCACTTCCCCCCCTTCTCATGCTTTCTTGTCAAATTATTTATAGGACATTGATTCACAGACCTGTTATGTCTAATTATATCCATTCACTTCTAATATGAATCGCAATTCTGTTAGGAGTTAAGATTGCCAAAAATGTTTTGACCTAAGAAAGAGGAGGTGGTGGCTACATATGCAGATCAGATCCTATAAAAGTACCCTGAGATCTGTGTGTCTTGTCCTTTCTCAGATATCTCTAAGGTAAGAGTTTCAGGGCTTGGGACTAGGGAGATGGGGAATGAAGGGAAACTGGCCCTGCATTCCACAAGCTCCAGTGCATTCCTACAGATGCTCACATTCATTCAATGGGGGTTTGCCAGTGTCAGCTGGGATTTTCAGTCTACTTTTAAGCCATCCATATGTTTTCAGTCTATAAATGTTGTCTGGGGTGCAGCAGTAAGAAGTTACTAATTCTGTTTTTTAATACCGTCCGTCTTCCAAACTTCAATCCTTTCATCTTGTCTCACAAAAGGTAAGGTCTTGATTTATTCACTCTTTAGGGACAGGTAGAGTTGCTGTAAGGCAGGGCTTCTATGAAGATATGTTGGAAATCCTGATATTCATTATATTTATATTCATTGTACAAATACTGTACAAGAATTGGGCTGGACTGTCATTATTTTTGTCACAAGATTCCTAAAGAATGTGATCTTAAAAGTACTGATCACTGCAGCAATGCCTACCTCTCCCCAGGAATCTCCAATAGAGACAAGTTCCTGGAGAAACCATCCTAAGGAAAAAAACAAACAAACAAACAAAAAAAAAAAAACAGAAAGTACTTTCCAATATTTGGGGTGGGTTTCTTGCTATTTATCTCAAACATCAAGGGTCATTGGGGCTGTCTGTGGAACAGCAGGAAAAGAAATATATATTTAAATAATGTTAATCTATTGTTTTTTACATGGAAGCTTGAGAATGTGGTTAGAATTTTGTGTATTAAAACATCAAGTGCTAAAAGCAAGAATTTCTGTCTGAGTTTCCTTGTAGTTTGTTTCTGCCCCTGAAAATATTGCACAGTTGTGACACAATTATATAAGCAAATTTTTGTAATCACGGGGAGCTGAATAAAGGATGATACCTACTTGGATATGTGGAAAAAGACATATGGAACTGCATCTAAATTCAGTTTTAAATATTTACACTCAAGAAAAGAAACTCTTCATGTTTACTTTTACATTAATTTATATTAATTTTGTCAAATATTGTCACTAGAATATATCCTTCCAAAGTATAAAATGTCAACAAAAACCATGAAAGGAATATAACCAGCTTGCCGGAATAAGTGAAGGAGAGTTAGCATAGCATTTATTTTAGGAAATTTCAAACAAAACAATAAAAAGAAAATAGTTTAATACTATTAAAAGTCCATCTACTGACACGTTACATACATATATGGTAACATAAAGTGTACTAACCTACTATACATACTTTTAATTACACTTTTTAATAGTATCATAAGGATATATTGTGATAACAGCATCTGGTGTGTATAAAATAACACAATATACAATGTAGGTGTAATGTACATAATATAACCTAATCTATTATAATATATAATAATGTATGGTGACACAGTGTATACTAAGATATATATATAAGATGGTAATGTTATTTATTAGTAGTAGTATTATTCCTGTTAGGAATCTTGCAAGAAAATGTGAGATAATATAAGCAATGTCAAAACTCCTGGTGAAAAACTGGGATGATTTTTCAACCTTATGTGATTATTTTGTGAAATGGTCTCATTTGAGTTATAACATATTAATCAAATGGAAAAACATGTTGTTAAAAACAAAGCCAGTCAGGGAATTGCACCCATTAATTTGATAATGCCAAAATGAAGCCTTTCTTTGGCTAGGAAGGCAAAGTAATATTATTCTGTTGTAAAGAATATTCTTCCTAATATCTAATCTAAACTCACCCTATTTCAATTGTGAGCCATTCCCCTTTCTTCTGTTGCTCCAAGCCCTTGTCTAAAGTTCTCCTTCAGCTCTCTTGGAGTACTTCTTTAGGTACTCCAGAAAGGTTGCCAGAAGTTCTCCTTGGAGCCTTCTCTTCTCCAGGCTGAACTACCCCTCTCCCAGCCTATTTTCAGAGCAGAGGGGCTCCAACCATTGGCATCCTCTGGACTTACTCCAGCAGCTCCTGGTCCTTTCCTTCTGGGCCCCAGGGCTGGAGGCAACCCTTCAGGTGGAGCCTCACCTGAGTGGGGCAGAGGGGTAGAATCCACCCCTCTCGCTGCCCTTGCTGGGGGATCAGCCAGCACACAGGGGGCTCCTGGGTCCCAGCCCACACAGCTCTCACCCACCCCAGAAGGATTCAAGTCCTCCTTCCCAGGGCTGCTCTCCATCCATTTTCTGCCCAGTCTGTGCTCATGCCTGGCATTGACCCTGTCGATGTTCAGTTCCTCAGTACTTTGGCCTCATTAAACATCATGATGTTTGTACAGGCCCACCTGGCCAGCCTTTCAAAATCCGTCTGGATGGCCCCACTTCCCTCCAGCATGACCACTGACATATACCTAAATTCCAGCTTCACAACTACATGAAAGTCAAGACAATGCAGTCAAGACAGTGGTTTGGCAATAACAGCAGTTACTAATTTGTTGAGGACTTTTTTAAGTAGTGAATGAACTAAAGATTTTCTGTTATGAAATAGAATAACAGGCAAAATACCAACTTTCTTTGTTAGGAGATGGATGTTTGAAGTAATTGAAAGATTTCAAAGTTTACAATATTTTATTCATAGGGAATGTCTTAAATAATAATGATAAAAATATTTGCTCTGTGCATACCCAGTGTACTGTACCACTTCTGAGTGTTTTAATGTAAACAAATCACATAGTCTCAAAGGTGCTAAACAAAAAAGATAGAAGGCTTTCACAATTCAAAAATCGTGAATACCTGTTGTGTGCAGGGTTTAGAATCCTGGAAAGAACTTATTTATCCAGTTAACAGAACAAATTTTCTTTTTAAATCCCAGATGAAAACAAAATACAAAAGAAAGAAAGCATTCTTTGTTAAAGAAA
>CM019230.1:8234652-8260925 GCA_009741485.1 Malurus cyaneus samueli
CGACCGTTGTTTAAGCAGCAGCCATGTCGACAGACGCTGAGATGGCCATCTTTGGGGAGGCGGCTCCTTACCTCCGAAAATCGGAAAAGGAGAGAATTGAGGCCCAGAACAAACCTTTTGATGCCAAGTCATCTGTCTTTGTGGTACATGCAAAGGAGTCCTATGTGAAGAGCACAATCCAGAGCAGGGAATCCGGCAAAGTCACTGTCAAGACGAAGGGGGAGAGGTGAGTAAAATGCAAGATTTACAAACAGCACTTCATTTGAACTCTGGCTCTTAGCTGACATGCGTGTACCTTCCTGCATTCTGACAGACCATGACCGTGAAGGAAGATCAAATCTTCTCCATGAACCCTCCCAAGTACGATAAAATCGAGGACATGGCCATGATGACCCACCTCCACGAACCCGCTGTGCTGTACAACCTCAAAGAGCGTTACGCAGCCTGGATGATCTACGTAAGTGGCAGCAGCAGCTTCCTCTGGGCAGCTGCAGGAACTGCTGTGCCAGGCTCAGGGGAAGCCAACGTCGTGTCTCCCTTCCTCGCAGACCTACTCGGGTCTCTTCTGCGTCCACTGTCGTCACTGTCAACCCCTACAAGTGGCTGCCGGTGTACAACCCGGAGGTGGTGTTGGCCTACCGAGGCAAGAAGCGCCAGGAGGCCCCTCCACACATCTTCTCCATCTCTGACAACGCCTATCAGTTCATGCTGACTGGTGAGCAGCTCTCATCATAAGCATCATATCACAGCAGTGCTGGTTTGTCTTGATAAAACCCTGCCATGAAAAATGAAATAGGATTATGTACTGCTGCTAGTTTTGCTTCCACCTTTTTTGTTTCTAGTTTTTCTGTGCTGTTGAGTTCCAAAGTATTACCCATGATCAGGACTCTTTGTCCTGGGTCTTTAATCTCCCTATCTCTACTCCTCTAAAAGAAATCTGTATAGCAGAAAATGAAAACAATTTACTGAATGCAGGAGAAGGAAAAGACCATAGAGTGGAAGAGAGAAGCAGTCAATGGCTATTCAAGGGTTTTCAATGTCCACGGAAAAGCATTAGAGAATCAAAGAATGTTTTGTGCTGGAAGGGATCTTTAAAAATGTCATGGGCCTTCCCTGTGACATTTGGAGGCACATCTGCTAGATTAGGTTTCTCAAAGCTCTGCCCAACCTGACCTTGAACACTTTTAGTGCTGGGGTATTGACAACATCTTTGGGCAACCTGCTCATCGCCACCATTGTGAAATCTACAGCTTTGAGCCTAAAACTGTTGCCCCTTGTTCTGTCACCACAGACTGTTCTTTGTACTTTTTGGTAAAAGGTCCTTATCTGGCTTCCCAGCACTCATTAACCATTTGCACACGGAGCCTTTGACTGTAGTTCCTTGCATGCAGCCTTCCAGCTTATTCCTTAGCCATCAAACAGCCCACCCATCAAATCCATACCTCCCTAATTTCAGATCATAAGTTGTGAATATGTTTTGAGGTAAGAGTGCAAGTGCAAATTGCTCTGAAAGAAGCTGAAGAGGAATGAAAGACTTAGGAGTAAGCAAAGAGAAAAGTGCAGGGGTTTTTTCTTGCCATAACTTACTTTCATTTTCAGTATTTTTGTGTTCTTCATTTACAAAGTCTATTTGTTTCTGCCTCATCCACAGATCGGGAGAACCAGTCCATCCTGATCACGTACGTACACCCCCTGCTCGGGTCCCTGCGGGGCTGCCTGGTGCCAGGGGACCTCCTGCCTGACCACACGCTCTCTGCTTCTCTCTGGGCTTTGACAGCGGAGAATCCGGTGCCGGGAAGACTGTGAACACAAAGCGTGTCATCCAGTACTTTGCAACAATTGCAGCCAGTGGGGACAAGAAAAAGGAGGAGCAGCCATCAGGCAAAATGCAGGTGAGGTCCCAGGGGTAGAAAGCTGTGACCATCAAATTTGTTGATGAGCAAGATCATGACAAGAAAGCCTCTGTTTTAGGGGACACTTGAGGATCAAATCATCAGTGCCAACCCACTGCTGGAGGCCTTTGGAAACGCCAAGACAGTGAGAAACGACAACTCCTCACGTTTTGTAAGTTGCTACTTGGGACAACTGTCAAAACCAATTTGAATATTCTTGCTGTCCGTGTTGGTAAAACAGTTCTTAATTGACTTTCCTGCTGCTTTCAGGGTAAATTCATCAGAATCCATTTTGGTGCCACAGGCAAACTGGCTTCTGCTGACATTGAAACATGTAAGACACCCTTGCGGCCTCATCCCCTTCCTTCCAGCCTTCCCCACTTCTTGTGCTTGACTGTCTTCTACCATCCTTCCCAGATCTGCTGGAGAAGTCCAGAGTCACTTTCCAGCTCAAGGCGGAAAGAAGCTACCACATCTTTTATCAGATCATGTCCAACAAGAAGCCGGAGCTAATCGGTAGGAAAGATTACTAATTCCTCCAGGCAAAGGTCATGGAACAATCCTGAATTCCTGCCCGTGCCCATTACCCCTGACCTGGATCGGCTTTGTCCTTCTTTTCAGAGATGTTACTGATCACCACCAACCCCTATGACTATCTGTACGTGAGTCAAGGGGAGATCACAGTTCCCAGCATTAATGACCAGGAAGAGCTGATGGCCACGGATGTAAGTAACAGAAGTTTTCTTAGCTGAGGTTTTATTTCTCTGACCTTTAACAGCTGGGGTATTTACCTTAATGACCCTTTTGTTAGAGTGCCATTGACATCCTGGGCTTCAGTGCTGATGAGAAAACTGCCATCTACAAGCTGACAGGGGCTGTCATGCACTACGGGAACCTGAAGTTCAAGCAGAAACAACGAGAGGAGCAGGCAGAGCCTGATGGCACCGAAGGTACCAGTAACAATCCATACCAGAGCACAGAACACACTGAACACTCACTAAGTTAAAGGCAGCATGTCAGGGTCACAGTCATGTACTCAGTTTCGTGGTTTAAACCCTGTCCCAGTGTCAGGCCCCCAAAACGCTTCACTCACCTGCTCCCCTGCACCACAGCCAGGCAGAGGAGAGAAAAAAAACCAAAACCTAATTAACACAAGAATTCATTAATTCAGATAAAGAAACAATTGAGAAAGAATGCCCCAAGGTCAAAACAGGCTTTAAGTTGCAAGGTAAATTTTTTGCCAGAACTACTGCATGCAAAAGGAAACTAACAGAGTCAGAGGGAGGATCATGAGCACTAAAAATACAGTCTTAAGACATTGTTTCTTTCCCCACCACACACTCGCCCTCCTTCCTGCATGCCACAGGCCCAGGGGCAGGGGCTGGGGCCGGGGGAGGGTCAGTTCTGGTCAGTTCATCACCAGGGTGTGCCATTGCTTAGGAAGAGAGGCCCTTCTCTGGCGTCTCTCACATGAGCAGACAGTATATCAACACTGCTGATGGCAGATGGCCCTGCCCACAGGATGCAGTTCTTCAAGGCCAGGCTGTCTGACTCTCAGGAGCAAGGCCTTTCTCTCAGGTCTCCCACCAAAAGACAGCTTCCTGAAGGCATCCACTCGTTCCAGGTGTGGGGGCAGCTCTTCCCCCACAGGCTATGATCAGTCCATCCAAGGCCAGGCTGTTTGTCTCAGGAGCAGGGTCTCTCTCTCTGTATGGGCCTCCTACTGGACACAGTCACCTCAGGAATGTTTTGTTCTCCTGCATGGTCAGCACCATGGCTTGCAAAGCACCTCCTCCCCATCCTAGTCCACTGACCTCAGTGTTTCCATTTTCTCATATCTCCTCACCTTTCCCCCTCCACCCCAGTTAATGGCAGCTGGAGCCCATACTTTGTTTTGATTTCTTCTTAAATCACTGAGGCCTAGCGCATCTCCAATTGGCCCAGGCTTGGCCAGCAGCCTGTCCATCACCTTCAGAGATTGGCTCTACAGCACAAGTGGGGAGGCAGGGCTTTACTGGACATGATGAAGACTTTCCAGAATATTCTCACAAGAGCCATCTTTGTGGCCCTGCCTCCACTATTAAGACACTGGGCTAAGCAAAACTACTACATTTAGCCTTCTCCAGTGTCTGTATTGTAGAATAGAGGTGGGCCCTAGCCAGAGGACTTCTCTGGAGGAACACAACTCAATGGAACCTGCAGATTATTTTGAACATTGCAAAAAATTAGGTCCAGTGACTCCTAAAGCTTCTGTTGTCTGTTGGAGTAGGAGTCAGACAGAAGTTTTGCTGCTAACTTGAAGGGAAGCTTCCCAGACCCAACATCAAACCAGGAGCAACTCCCAAGTACTAATGAATAGTGATATAGCTATAGTAGAGTAGCCTATATACAGTCACAGTATGTACATATATATATATATATATATATATGTGTATAAATCTCTCTACAATACTGAATTTTTTTCTTGTTTCATCTTTCTGATTATAAATGTTCCTTAAAGGCTTAGTTGGAAATAACACATAAAATAAAAGCAGCTCAAATGTGGCATCCGTGTATATGTCTTATATAATGAGGTTTGGCCTTCTCACATTGAAGAACTCTGTAAATAGTACTAGTGACTGCTAACAGCTTCAGTGTGAGACGGGAAAGGCAGCAAATTGGAAAGTGATGACAGAGTATATGCAGTACTATGGTGTTTGTATTTGTTAACCTAGCTGTAGATAAAATTAGAGTTGGGAAGGACTTCATGTCCACAAATCAGTGTGTTTGATATTTATCCTTAGGGACAATATAGTCCTACTATGAAAGTTGTGCAAGATATCCTATTCATACTTTTGGCATTATAGCTCACTAATCTACCTCTCCCTCTCCAATGACAGTAGAGTTTCACTGACTACGGTTTTCAGTACTGTATACTTCAATACCAACCAATTTTCTATTTTGTTTGTTCAGAAATTGTGACTGTTTGATATGCCATTTTCATGACCCTTGGTCCTTCTGTCTGTCTAGTCTCTTGCATGTTCATTGTAAAGGTATTGGAATATATTTACCTTTATTAACCATGTAGATTAAATCAGAAAATATTAGCAAGTCAAGAAAAACTACAATACTTTAAAGGACATGGCAATGTATATGTGGCTTCTACAGAAATAATTCTGAATTACTGCAAGATACTTTCACTGGAGAGGTAATATCTGATTCTCGTCTATGCTTGTTTCCTTAGTTGCTGACAAGGCTGCCTACCTGATGGGTCTGAACTCAGCAGACCTGCTCAAGGCCCTCTGCTACCCCCGTGTGAAGGTGGGGAATGAATATGTGACCAAGGGCCAAACTGTGCAGCAGGTAAGAGACAAGTGATAATAGAAAATAAATCACTTAAATTAGAAATTGTGAATGTCTTTTTTGCTGCCGATGGTAGCTTTCCTTTAACCTTTTCTTAGGTATACAATTCAGTGGGTGCCCTGGCTAAATCTGTGTTTGAGAAGATGTTCCTGTGGATGGTTGTTCGTATCAACCAGCAGCTGGATACGAAGCAGCCCAGGCAGTACTTCATTGGTGTCCTGGACATTGCTGGCTTTGAGATCTTTGATGTAAGAGAAAAACTCCATAATGGTTTCTTGGAAGAAGCATTAAGAAACTGGAATAATTTTGGGATTGGGGTTTGCTTTATTTCAATTACAGGTTATTTTTATTTATTGGATAATCCTGCCTTTCCGCTAGGAAGGGTACCCTTCTGGTTCTCATAGCATGTAGTATCCCATGGGGTTGCAGATATTTGTATATGTCTGTTGTTGCATGCCAAAGTGAAAATTGCATTGAAAACTGTTGAAGAGCTGAGAAATAATAGCAGAGAGAGACTTTGAAGAAGTTAAAATATGCCTTTACAAAGGATGATTTTACTAATGCTGACACCAGATTTTCTCTGAATGCTTGGGAATAGACAGACAGGGTACACGAATTCAAACAAATGAAAAGCTGCATTTGGACTAAGCTCTGCAAATCTTTTCAGAGCTCAGAAATACGTTGAGATAGTGCCAGGGCCTAACAGATTAGATATATTAGAGGATGGAATATGCCAGTCATCTGCCCAGTTCCAGTATTAGAAATTCAAGATTCCAATCATGAAGACCTTAATAGGTTAAGAATAAAGCCTATTGGAAGATTAAAGGTATTCCTGGAACTGAAATTCAAAAGTAAGTCTTGCACTCTGCAGTTCAACAGCCTGGAGCAGCTGTGCATCAACTTCACCAATGAGAAACTGCAACAGTTCTTCAACCACCACATGTTCGTGCTGGAGCAGGAGGAGTACAAGAAGGAGGGAATCGAATGGGAGTTCATTGACTTTGGGATGGACCTGGCTGCCTGCATTGAGCTCATTGAGAAGGTTAGTGGCCCTCACATACTCAATATTTTTTTCAGGTATAAAATGTCAAAAGAATCTTCTATGCTCCAATTAGACCACACTAACCAGAGCACAAACCAGGATTTTTTCTGGATTCCAAGCATTTCATATACATTTTTATTTGTCTCTTACTTTGAGACAGAGGCTGCCTGAGAGATTTTTGCATTATATATATGAGTTATGGGGCAAAAATTTCAATCTTAGTCACTAGTCTGAAGTTCACACTCAAAGGTATGCATGCTGAAAGTAAATACACTGAACAGGTTCTATTTTAATATTTCTTAAGAAATATTCCATCTCATATTGAAGGAAGAGCATATAGAAAGTTTAAACTCTTCCTTATATCTGAGCGCTACTACTTTCATCCATTTTGCTTTTTACTTTCGCCTAATATGTACAACATTAATTTCTACATGCTAGACCTTTCTTACATCACAGTTCTGAATCTTATGGGGGAGCTTGTTTTTGTATAACTGATGGCATATCCACTAACTATCTCCCTTTCTGGAGAAACATAAGATTACATATACTGAGGAGGGTTTTTTGGTATAATTTTTTATCTTCCAGCCTCTTTCTTACATACATTGCCTCTTTTTCTTCCTTCCACACTTTCTTTACATGTTGCTGCATCTCCCAGCCCATGGGCATCTTCTCCATCCTGGAAGAGGAGTGCATGTTCCCCAAGGCAACTGACACCTCTTTCAAGAACAAACTCTATGACAGCACCTGGGCAAGTCCAACAACTTCAGAACCCAAGCCTGGTAAAGGCAAGGCTGAGGCTCACTTCTCCCTGGTGCACTATGCTGGCACAGTGGATTAAACATCTCTGGCTGGCTGGAGAAGAACAAGGACCCTCTGAATGAAACTGTTGTGGGGCTGTATCAGAAGTCATCCCTGAAAACACTGGCCTTACTCTTTGCCTCTGCTGGAGGGGCAGAAGCAGGTGATTTCTTTTAAATCAGTTCTACTATAATTTACAGAAAAAAAATTAAAATCTTGTAATAATACTTCAATAATATTGACATTTCTAAAATTGAAAACCCAAACTTGATCTACTTTTTGGAACACAGTCTAATAAAAGCTTTACAACTCCCTAGGGACCTTAATAGATCTATGGTTTTAAAACAGATAGCATTAACCCAGAGAGCTGAGAAACCAATTTCTGCATATGGGCCATTCTCAAATACTTCAGGGAATACAATCAAATATTCACCTGCTGCTAAATTTTTGCATACTCTTAGATGTATGGATATATAAATACTTGGTGTATTTACTAGCTATTAATTTAGTTCCTTCATAGTTCTTTCTATGCAAAATGTTATGCTTTTTTCCTGACTGCATTTTCTGAATTTCCTTGAAGTCACTAGATCTTCTTCTTCTACTGTCATCTGAAAAATTCAAGCCTCTTATTGTAACTTTAACCACTGTATGTGTTTGCAAATTGTATCATATTTTTTTTACTATATTTTTAAGATGAACACACAAGGTTTTAGATTCTGTGCTTTTGTTGTTCACTTCTTTATAAATTTTATTATTTTTAGAGAGTGGTGGCGGTGGCAAGAAGGGTGCCAAGAAGAAGGGATCTTCTTTCCAGACTGTCTCAGCTCTCTTCAGGGTACTGTAGAATAATCATTCAATTTAGCACATTATGAAAAGAAAAACAGAAAATTCAGTTCAGAAAACTTTAGATGATCTAATATTGAGATTGTGTAAGTGACATTTTTTAACCCAAGGCTTTGTTCTTGTTCTTAAGGAAAATTTAAACAAGCTGATGAGCAACTTGAGAAGCACACATCCCCATTTTGTGCGATGCCTTATTCCTAATGAAACAAAAACGCCTGGTAAGTTGTTAAAGTTCAGAGGTGTGATATATCTGATCTTCTCTGTGCAGTAAAATGAAATACAATGTTGTTTTGTGATTTTTTAGGTGCCATGGAGCACGAGCTGGTGCTGCACCAGCTGCGTTGTAATGGCGTGCTGGAAGGGATCAGGATTTGCAGGAAAGGGTTCCCCAGCAGAATCCTCTATGCAGACTTTAAACAGAGGTCAGATTACATGTCATCATCCTCCACCACATCCATAAATGCTGAAAATTTGCATTTCCTAATTGTTTTAAGTACTGTGGGAGTTATGGGAGAGATTCATTGTACCTACCTTTAGGTCTACGAAAGTCAGTTTTCCGAGTTAGTCACTCAGTTTCTTTCCATAAGTATCGAGAAAAAAAAAATTCAAAGGGCTATTATTGATTCCTGTTCTTTATTCATATTCTGGCATGAGGTAAAATATTTTTCAACTAATTGTCCAGAAATTAAGTTGCCTACCTCAGACTTAGGCATGGGAAGAATAAAGCAAGATGACTTTCACATGTCAGCAGAGACACATGACACTAAAAGACATTCTAAACTAATTTCTTGGGAAGCCAAATACAATGAAAGTATCTTGCTTCTTGTTCTACATCAGCTGGAAAATACGCTGATAGTAATATTTAGGACTGAGGTTTGCTTCTCCTCGCCACATATTTTATTCTTGCACATAAAGTTCTCATTTAGAAAAAAGGCATTTAGATAGCATAGCATATGAAATATGTCACCAATTACCCACAGAATTCAGTGCCCATTACGTGTCAAAAATATTTGGATTAAGGAAGCACACAGTTTTCACTAAAAACATATTTACTTATGAAAGCATAATTTCTATACAATGGAAGAGTTCAGATTAATTCACCTATCTTCCACTCTTCATCCCCCTTTAAGAAATCTTAACAATTGCATCGGTTGGTACAGGTTTGATTGAGCTTTCAGGAATCTGACTTCCTCCATATTCTATTTCCTGCCACAGATACAAGGTGCTTAATGCCAGTGCCATCCCCGAGGGACAGTTCATCGATAGCAAGAAGGCTTCTGAGAAGCTCCTTGGGTCAATCGATGTGGACCACACCCAGTACAAATTTGGACACACCAAGGTACAAACACCCCCATTCACTGTTTGCCTCTGCCTTACTCTGCCTGACAGTGATGTGCTGCAACGTTCCCTCTCTCAAGGTGTTTTTCAAAGCTGGGCTGCTGGGACTCCTGGAGGAGATGAGAGATGAGAAGCTGGCACAGCTCATCACCCGCACCCAGGCCATGTGCAGAGGTTACCTGATGCGGGTGGAGTTCAAGAAAATGATGGAGAGGAGGTAAATATTTACTTGGCTTTCTGGGCCAATCCTTATGAAATACTAATGGCATGAACAAAACTGAAAAGAAGCTGCTTCACAAAAAATCTAATTTATTTTTCATTAATTTAGTTTGCCAATATGGAAGTATATCCTGAAAATAGAAGAAGCAGTATAAAATCCCAATTTAGGGAAACAAATAACTTTTTTTAACACTTTGTACTATTTTTTGGTGAATTCATTAAATGGCTATATTACATGTACATCCAGAAACTCAATATCTAGTCTAAGCTAATTGTTTTAGGTGACTGATAAAATAAAAAGAGAGAAATGTATATTTCTATTGCAAGAGAAGCATCCTCTTCCATTTGATAAATTTCATAACAGTGACCAAGTCAACTCATAGATGTGTTCCTATTCATTGGCCATGAAAGTTGAGCCAAACACCCGGATTCCAAAACTGTCCATATGGGTTGATACTCTACATAACATCAGAAAGTTTTCTGCTAAAATTTGTATATTTTATTAAAAATGTGAAATAATACAGATAAATATTTATACATAGAGAGATATAGAACTCTATATATATACATATATTGTACATATATACAAAACCAAAAAGCATTATAAATAAGACTTCATGTTATACATATTCATGGATACTGTTAAATATGTTTTATAGATTTTAAAAAATGTACCAAAATATATATATTTATTACATTTCAGGGAGTCCATCTTCTGCATCCAGTACAATGTTCGTTCATTCATGAATGTCAAACATTGGCCATGGATGAAGCTGTTCTTCAAGATCAAGCCCTTGCTGAAGAGTGCAGAGTCTGAGAAGGAGATGGCCAACATGAAGGAAGAGTTTGAGAAAACCAAGGAAGAACTCGCAAAGTCTGAGGCAAAGCGGAAGGAACTGGAGGAGAAAATGGTAGCCCTGGTGCAGGAGAAAAATGACCTGCAGCTCCAAGTACAGGCTGTGAGCATTGCTAAAGTTTTTGACTTGCAACATCCTATATAAAATAATCCCAAATGTCTCAGTAAAGACATATTATCCTAAAATAGCAATTATTTTCAAAATATGCATATATTTTATAAAATAGGAAGAAAAACCACACAGAATAGCTAAGTTGAAATCTGCAAATATTAATACATGTGCAATTAACTATTGCAGATTGTTCCTTATACTTTCAAATCAGGAGACAATAATTTCCAATCAGTAAATAGTACAGTTTACAGTATGTAATTTTAAATTCCACACAGTAACTACAGAAGCAATTAGAATCACAGAACAGTCTGAGTTGGAAGGGTCTCAGAAAGATCATCGTGTCCAGCTCTAAAGTGAACGTCTATATCAGGATTGAACCTGCAACCTTGGCATTATTAGCTCTGACCAACAGAGCTGATCTCCGAGTCACTATCACATCTCTATAGAACTTCAGATATTTTACAATATTGATATATTATCAAGTGACCAATTAAGATTGTCTGGAAATCCTATTAACACATTGTATTTGGAGAATCATAAGTGAATTCAGGTGGAGTAGGAAGGCTGAAAGTGTTGCATTTTTCTCTGGCATTTCTGGTCCCTGCCTCTTCAAGAAAAACGGTGATGAAAGAGAACTGCTTCCCTTTTCCCCTGGAAAAGAGAATGTAGGAACAATAATGTCCTTAAAAGTGTATTTACAAAGAAGAATTTGGATTAATCTGATGGCATTTAGATGTCTACAGCCTAAAAGTACGTCTGAGCTAGTCGCCTCAGATTCTATTCATCTTCAAAAACAAGAAACTCATTCTTTTATAGTGTGATATGCTTAATCCAAAAATAAGAAATTTTTGGTCGAACGAAATGCAGCTTGATATCAAGGCAGATATCTAAATCTGCATGAGACAAAACCCAACCTAGCTACTTTGTTGAGCTTTAAAAATACTGCTTAGATGACATGACTGCTCTTTACTAAAGCAAAGAGAAAAAGAAGAAGCAATGTGCAGAAAATAAAGACTGCTTCATAGTAACTTACATCTTAGAATGTCTGTGAGCAAAGTTATTGGAACTGCCCTGGTAAACATCTTTCTTCCTTCCAAACTGTTCTGCTTGACCACCAGAGCAAGAAACAAGCCTGTGAAACAGTGATGTTATAACAAAATTTTTCCCATAGCTAGAAGTTTAATTCATGCTCAGAAAATCTCTAGTGAATAGTTGAATAGGAATTTCTAAGAAGAATGTTTGAGGGTTTAACATTAAGGTTTTAAAACACTGTTTCCTAAAAAATCTGCCTACATGGCTCTCTGCAGTAGACCTCACTGCCAAAAATCTGTTACTATTTCCACTCCACAATATGCAATAAAGTATAATTATAAAAACAAACAATGGACAAAAGTTCTATCTTCAAAATTCATGGTCAAGTTGAATGACCAGTTAGCCATTAAACATTGTGATGATATTTGCCTTCATTTTAGGAGATGGAGGCAGTCTAAATCAGATAATCTTATATTACTGAGTTTTACCAACAAAGTAAAGCAGCTTTAAGAACAATGTGTTCTTGATTGAAAATCAAAAAGAAAAATGAATTAAATGGAATCTGGTTTATTTCAATGAATTCTGTAGGAAGCTGATGGCTTGGCTGATGCTGAGGAAAGGTGTGACCAGCTCATCAAAACCAAAATCCAGCTGGAAGCTAAAATTAAGGAGCTCACTGAAAGGGCTGAGGATGAAGAGGAAATCAATGCTGAACTGACAGCCAAGAAGAGGAAACTGGAGGATGAATGTTCAGAGCTGAAGAAAGATATTGATGACCTTGAGCTAACACTGGCAAGGTGGAGAAGGAAAAACATGCCACTGAAAACAAGGTATGAGGCAGAACCTGTCACTCACACTCCAGAAAAGAGCCCTGTGCTGTTTTTCAAGCATACATGATATATCATCTTTTCTGAGTTAAGTAACAGTGGCTTGTCCACCGGGGTCGAAATCGGTAATTTCGTCCAAAATTTAGGATTGGAATATGGTGACTGTCATGACTTCCCGCACCACACAGTGTGGGGTGAACAGAAATTCCCACAGGTGTGGAGACTCAATCGGTCAAGGATTGGGATTCAGCTTAGCACTTCCAGACATGGCCCTGTATGACATGACTGCATGTGCCCTTTCCAACGGGCCTGAGCGCAGTACCAAATGCACGGGAAGGTGGGGTCGAGTGCCAGGCAGCAGACTTTGCCACTTGACACCACTGGGTTGTAACCAGCGTGGAGCATCCAGGTGGCAGCCTGTGCAATGGCCTAGGCTTGCCCCCAACAACACTGTTGGAAAAAATGGCACGCATCCAGGTTCCACTGGATTAGGGTCACAGCCCTGTCTCACAGTTGCTGGAGGACGCACATTTCCCTCAAAATGCAGAGGTCATCCAAGCTGGTCCTGCAAGGCATTCACTGACCCGGTCAGGAAATGGGGAGTCACAGAAGTCAGGCAGTGCTACTTCCCAGTGTACTGCCTGACTGGTGACCGCCACACTACCCCATGGACAGAGGGCTCGGCAGCTCATGTCTCATGGGTGGCCATGCCATGAGTCCCATGAGCTTGTTTCACCGGATGGGTGCGGCATCCATCAATACTACCATGTGGGTGGTGAGACCAAATGATAGAGAAAGAGTGCCCTATACCCCTGCACTGGGGCTGAAGGTCCAATTTGGTAACCCTTGAGGGCATCCAGCGGGACTGTGTGGAGGTATGACCTCTGCAGCTGAGCCCAGTTAGCAACAATGGTCCCATCTTAAGAGAATTATAGTTACT
This sequence comes from Malurus cyaneus samueli, assembly GCA_009741485.1. Lineage (NCBI taxonomy): Eukaryota > Metazoa > Chordata > Aves > Passeriformes > Maluridae > Malurus > Malurus cyaneus. The sequence continues at coordinate 8,247,894 of CM019230.1, forward strand.
CACATAGTTATTATAGGAATTTTATATCTACTTCCTTTATTTACACTTGCTCCCTCCTTCCTAAAGGTGAAAAACCTGACGGAGGAGATGGCAGCCCTGGACGAGACTATTGCCAAGCTGACAAAAGAGAAGAAAGCCCTCCAAGAGGCCCATCAGCAGACCCTGGATGATCTGCAGGCAGAAGAGGACAAAGTCAATACACTGACCAAAGCCAAGACCAAGCTGGAGCAGCAAGTGGACGATGTAAGCACAAGACACAGAGCAGGAGCAGGACAGGTATGGAGCCTGAGCTGGCTGGAGAGCACTGATGGTCTTGTTGTGTTTAGCTGGAAGGGTCCCTGGAGCAAGAGAAGAAACTGCGCATGGACCTGGAGAGAGCTAAGAGGAAACTGGAAGGAGACCTGAAGCTGGCCCAGGACAGCATCATGGATTTGGAGAATGATAAGCAGCAGCTGGATGAGAAACTGAAGAAGTAAGGGTGGTTCTGGGCACCTGAGTGCTGGGCTGGAGCACTTGTCTTTTTCCTTTGAGCTCTAACACAGTTCACTTTGCCCAAAGGAAAGACTTTGAAATCAGCCAGATCCAGAGCAAAACTGAAGACGAGAAGCCCTGGGTATGCAACTTCAGAAGAAGATCAAGGAGCTGCAGGCAAGTCTTGTTCCATCCCCTGCCTTGTCAGGCTCAGCTCAGGCAGGAGGAGGGCACGGGTGTGAAGGTCCCTCCTGTTGTCCAGGCCCGTATTGAGGAGCTGGAGGAGGAAATTGAGGCAGAGCGAACCTCTCGCGCTAAAGCAGAGAAGCATCGCGCTGACCTGTCCAGGGAGCTCGAGGAGATCAGGAGCGCCTGGAAGAAGCAGGAGGGGCGACAGCAGCTCAGATCGATATGAACAAGAAGCGTGAGGCAGAATTCCAGAAGATGCGGCGTGACCTCGAAGAGGCCACGCTGCAGCACGAAGCCACGGCTGCCGCCCTGCGGAAGAAGCACGCCGACAGCACGGCTGAGCTGGGGGAGCAGATCGACAACCTGCAACGTGTGAAGCAGAAGCTGGAGAAGGAGAAGAGTGAGTTGAAGATGGAGATTGATGACTTGGCCAGTAACATGGAGTCTGTCTCCAAAGCCAAAGTATGAAAATATTTATTCTCACTAATTCAAACATAATCAAGTATTTCTATTTTAGCATAGAAATTTTATCATACTTTAAAATAAATGATTGCACTTTGCAACTTGAATATGTGTTTAAACATTCCAGAATTATTTTAATAATTTTTGTATACTTGGGGTGAGGCTAAAAAACTTCACTTGTAACACCTAACCTAAGGAATTCTGGAGTCTCATTGCTTGGTCAGAATATTGTAAAATGAAAGGCACTGACCCTATTGCCTTTTTAGTTTCCTCTAAAATATAAATTACTACTAGAATAGAAATTGCCCTTTCTTTTTTATTCTTATTTTTCTTTTCCTTCCTTAAATAGTTCAATTATAATCTTAAGAGACAAACAGAAATATTAAATTAATTCTTCATTTATCCAGTGTCCCACATTGTTTTTATCTATTGAAAGTAGATTAGTTACATTAATAAATTATCAGAGAATAGTTTGGGTTGAAGGAACCGTAGAGACCATCTCATTTCATTCCCCCTGCACTAGGCAGGGAATATACAAAATTGGAACTGGGGACACAAACTTCATAGAAATATGTATCAGTTAACGAGAAATTCTGGCTTCTGAATCATCTTATTTCCTCATAAGTTTTCAGATTCTCACTATTACGAGTTGAACCACCAATCATCTTTCTTCTGTTCTTCATGTTAACAGGCAAATCTGGAGAAGATGTGTCGCTCCCTAGAAGATCAACTCAGTGAGATTAAGACACAGGAGGAGGAACAGCAGCGCATAATTAATGACATTAGTGCTCAGAGAGCTCGGCTACAAACAGAATCTGGTAAGACATTTGTGTTTTTTAAGAGAATACTGTATGTCACCTGGTCCTTTAAAAAAAAAGGGTAAAAAATCACGTGGGGTCTTGGAGGATTGAATATAAAATAATTGAACATGGGCCAAAAATGTAGTTTTGTATTGAGATGGCCAACAGAACCCTGAGAGTATCCTGAGTTTCATTAGAAGCATTGCCAACAGGTTAACGAGAGGTGATCGTTCCCCCTACTCAGCACACAAGGCTATGCCTGGATTGCTGTGCTCAGTTTTAGGGTGCCCAGAACCAGAAAGAGACATCCTGGAGCAGGATTAGAAATGTGTTTAAGGCACTGGAAGAACTAGTCACTGGAATAACTTCCCAGAGCTTGGTAGAGTGATCACTAGTGGTTTTCAAGGATGCTAGATTATCGATCTAGACTCCCTTTCCCATGAAAGGCTGGACCAGATGACCTTTCAAGTCCCTTACAACCTGATTGATTGTTTTTATGATATATATGACTCTTGTTTCAAAGAATTAATCTATATATCGAAGTTCGTTTCCCAGGAGACATTCAGAAGGGGATAGTGACATAGCTCAGCACATACACCACATTGTAGACCATTGAACAGTGTTGAGTTGGAAGGTCATGCTAATCCAAACAAATCCCTTGCAATGACCAGGGACATCTTCAACTGGATCAGTTTGCTCAGAGCCCATCTAACCTGACCTGAATGTTTCCGGATGGGGCATCCCACAACTTCCTGGGCATCTGTGTCAGTCCTCTAAAACTTTTCATTTAAAAATATTCTTTCTTATATCTAATCTAAATCTACCTCATTTCAGTTTAACCATTCCTTCCTCGCCTGTCACATTGTTCTTGTGAAAATTGTTCCTCTATTTTCTTATAGATCCTTTTCATGAAGGCGCTTCAATCTCCCCAGAGCCTTTCTCTTCTCCAGGCTGAACAATCCTCATTTTTTAGCCTTTCCTCATAGCAGAAGTTCTCCTCCCTTTAATAATCTTCATGGACTCACACCAAGAGGTCTATGTTTTTCCTGTCGAAGCCCCAGTGCAGTAGTCCTGCAGGGTTCAGAAGAGCGAGAGTAGGGGGGTGGAATACTCCCTCCTCTGCTGCCTACGTTGCTGGGGATGAGCCCAGGACATGATTGGTTTCTGGGCTGCAAGGGCAAATGGCCAAGGATGGGCTACTCTTGATCTGTTCATCCCCTAGCATAGATTGGGATCAGGGCTTGCCCTCAGCAAGCTGCAGCATTTGCACTTGGCCTTGTTAAACCTCTTGAGATTCCCATGGGCCATAACCCCTCTGGATGGCACTGTAGTACTCAAGGCTTAATGCAAACAAAGAGTAATTTTACAAGACATGTCATTTCTAGCCTCTGAGATAAATACTTTGCATACTGAGAGATGTGGGAAGATATCAATGGATTCCTTATAATCATAGGACCCATGAAAGAAATAAAGTTTTGCTTAACTCAAAGTATTTTTATAAGGGTATTTATTTCAAGATTAATACTTAAGTAAGTCATAACAAGGTTTTTTGTCTCATCTGAACTCTCCCAGGTGAATATTCACGCCAGGTAGACGAGAAAGATGCTCTGATTTCTCAGCTGTCAAGAGGCAAACAGGCTTTCACTCAACAGATGAGGAACTCAAAAGGCATCTAGAGGAAGAGATAAAGGTGAGAAGGCTCTCTAAATTCTGAGTTTCGATTGGATTCCTTCTGTCTAGGAGGAGCTTCAGATACATATGATTACAGAATCAACAGATGAAAGAGAGGAAAAAGCCACTTGGGTAATACAGTACAAGCCTTCCCAACTAGTTTTGTTCCTCTGTCCTCACAGTTATAGGTTAATTGTTTTGCAGATACTCAGACCTTCAATTTTTATGCAGTAAGCTTGCCGTTACTCATAGCAGAATCGTGCCCATCAACATTTCAGACAGGAATTGCCCAGGATATTTCTATTCATTCTTCACATTATTTTTCCCCAAGGCCAAGAATGCCTTGGCCCACGCCCTGCAGTCCGCTCGCCAGACTGTGACTTGCTCCGGGAACAATATGAGGAGGAGCAGGAGGCCAAGGGGAGCCTGCAGCGAGCCCTGTCCAAGGCCAACAGTGAAGTGGGCCCAGTGGAGAACCAAATACGAGACGGACGCGATTCAGCGCACGGAGGAGCTCGAGGAGGCCAAGTAGAGGGGAAGCAGGATGGGAAATGCAGGAGAAGACTGAGGCTGGCCAAGGGGAAATTGGAATTTCTGAGAGTAGATTAAGACAAGAGTGGGTTGAAGGCAAACATATACTGTCTTTGTAAAAAAAGGGGAGAGAGAGGGAGAGAAAAAGTGTAGATTGGAAGGGAAAATGTAGGTTCAGGACTAGCAAGGGTTAAGACAGGCCTAGTCTCCACAAGTGATAAGACACAGAAGTGATAGATCCTGTTGGCTGCATGCACTGTGGACAATAAATAACAGTGGGAAAGCATTTGGATCAAAATCTCCAAAATGACCAATTCATGACAGTCAGAACTGATGCCCTTCCAAGCTCTTACTGGCACTGCGGTTTCTCTCCCTCCCAGGGCGCCTGGTAAGTTGTTAAAGTCAGAGGTCGCGTTGATTACTGATCTCTCTGATTAAGACATAAAATGAAGAGACATTATATATATTGTTATTGTGATTTATGGGCCATGGACGCTAGTGACTGGTCGCATGCCAGCTGCGCTCGTACAGCGTGCCTGAGAACGCGATCAGGATTGCGAGGAAAGGGTTCCCAGCAGAATCCTTCTATGCCAGACTTGAAACAGAGGTCAGATTACATGTATCTCCTTCCAACCACTATCCATAAATGCTGAATATCTTGCAATTTCTAATTTTTTAGTACTGTGGGATGTTATCGTGAGAGAATTTCATTGTACGTGCCTCTTCGAGGTCCACGACGAAAGTCATATCGAGTTTAGTCACTCGTTCTTTCTATAAGTATTGAAGAAAAATTAAAACACCATAATATTCACAGAAAGTGATTACATTGAATTCCACCTTGTTCTTTATTTCTTCTGGCATTGAGACTAATAATATTTTCTTTTAACTAATGGTTCAGAAATCCTCTGCCACCTCAGACTTAGGCATGGGAAGAATAAAGCAAGATGACTTTCACATGTCAGCAGCAGACACATGACACTAAAAGACATTCTAAACTAATTTCTTGGGAAAGCCAAATACAATGACAGTATCTTGCCTTCTTGTTCTACATCCAGCTGGAAAATACACTGATGTAATATTTAGGACTGAGTTTGCGTTCTCCTGCGCACACATATTTTATTTCTTGGCACATGAAGTTCTCATTTAGAAAAAGGCATTTAGATAGCATGCTATGCATATATTAGTGTCGAGCTACCTTACGAATTACGATACCAACTGTCAACAAATATTTGGCATTAACGAAGCACACATGTTCACATAAAAACCATATTACATATATGAAGCATAATTTGCCATATACAATGATGAGAGTTCAGATTAATTCACTATTTGCCTCCATATCTTCATCCCCCTTTAAAAAATCGTAACAAAGTTGCATCGGTTGGTATCAGGTTGATTGAGGCTCTTCAGAGGAATCTGACTTCTCCATATTCTATTTCCTGCCACAGATACAGAGTGCTTATGCCTGCCATCCCGAGGGACAGTTTCATCGATACGCCGAAGAAGGCTTCTGAGAACGCTCCTTAGGTCTAATCATGGGGACCACACCTCAGTACATGGAACCTCTATGACCACACCAAGGGTACAACCTCGCCTTTCACTGTTTGCCTGCTCGCCTTGTTCTACCTGATCAGTGATGTCGCCTGCCAACATCACCTCTCTCTCAAGGTGTTTTTCAAAGCTGGGCTGCTGGACTCCGCTGGAGGAGGATGTTGAGTGGAAGCTGGCACAGCTCATCACTCGACCACCAGCTAATGTGACAGGGTTACCGATTCGAGGTGGAGTTCAAGAAAATGATGGAGAGGGAGGTAAAATATATACTGAACTTGTGCTGCCTAACTCCTTATGAAATACTAATGGCAATACAAGATAACTGAATAAGCAAGCCTGCTCAACAAAAATATTAATCTTCTTGTTCATAATTTAGCTCTTGCCAATATGGAAGTATATCCTGAACATAGAATAAGGCAGTATAAAATCCCAATTTAGGAAACAAATAACTTTTATTTAACACTTTTACTATTTTTTGTGGAACTTCATTAAATGCTATATTACACTATAGCTCACAGCAAACTCCATATCTAGTCTAAAGCTAATTGTTTTAGGTGACTGCATAAAATAAAAAGAGAGAAATGCTATATTTCTATTGCAAGAGAAGCATCCCTCTTCCATTTGATAATTTCGTCAACGATGCTGTGAGCCCTAACATCACGACTCAATAGAAGTTCCATTTCTAGTGTGGCAGAGTTGGCCAAACTACATTCCAAAATCTGTTCACTATGGGTGATACTCTACATAACATCAGAAAAGTTTTCTGCTTAAAATTTGGTCATTATATGGTTATTTAACAAATGTGAAATAATACACGATAATATTATATATTAGAGATATATAGAACTTCATGTATAATAGGTCTTATTACTTCAACATGATATACAAAACGCAATAAGCATTCATAAAATACAGAGTTCCTCATGTCCTATACATATTCATAGATACTGTTAAATATGTTTTTAGATTTTGAAAAAATGTACCAGCAATAATATATCATTATAATTAACACTTTTCAGGGAGTCCTCTTCTCATTCTGCACTACATGTTCTTCATTCATGAATGTACCAACATGTGAGCTCCATGAATGAAGCTGTTTTCACAATCACAGCCCTTGCTGAAGAGTGCAGGTCTGACGATGGAGCATGGCACACATGAAGAAAGAGTTTGAGAAACACACGGTGAGAGAGTCACATCGGCAAAAGTCTTGAGGTACGAAGCGGAGGAACTGGAGGAGAAATTATGGTAGCCCTGGTGCAGGAGAAAATGACCTGCAGCTCCAAGTACAGGTGCTGTGAGCATGCTAAGTCAGTTTTGACTGCAACATTCCTATATAAAACTACATACCCAATTGCATCTCAGTAAAGACATATAACATATATCACATATTACTCTTTCCAAATTATTGCATATATTTATAAAATAGGAAGAAAACATACCATGATGCTACCGTTGAAAATACTAAATATTACTATGCTGCCAATGTAACTATTATCAGCAGGATGTTCTGTATATACTTTCACAATCAGGAGTACAGTAGATATTACTCACATATCAGTCAAATAGTACAGTTTCACACGTTACTGTCAATTTTAAAGATTCCACAACATAACATACAGAGCAAGTTAGAATCACAGAAACAGTCTCGAGTGGAAAGGGTCTCAGAAAGATCATCGTGTCCAGCTCTAAAGTGAACGTCTATATCAGATTGAACCTGCAACCTTGGCATTATAGCTCTGACCAACAGAGCTGACTCCGGAGTCATATCACCATTCTCTAATAGAAACTTCAGATATTTTACAATATTGATATATTATCAAGTGACCAATTAGATTGTCTGAAATCCTATTAACACATTTGTATTTGGAGAATCATAGGAATTCAGGTGGCAGGTAGGAAGGCTGAAAGTGTTGCATTCTTTTTCTTCTGGCATTTTGTTCCCTGCCTCTTCAGGAAAAACGCTGCAGGTGAAAGAAGAACTTTCCCTTTTCCCCTGGCAACATAGAGAATTAGGAACAAATAATGTCCTTAAAAGTGTAATTTACAAAGAAGAATTGGGATTAATCTGAGGCATTTAGATGTCTACAGGCCTTAAAAGTACGTTGGTAGTCGCCTCAGATTCTATTCATCTTCAAAAACAAGAAACTCATTCTTTATGTGTCGATATCTTAATCTCAAAAATAAGAATTTTGTGACGTCGAACGAAATGCAGCCTGATATCAGGCAGATATCTATAAATCTGCATGAGACAAGCAAAACCCAACCTTAGGCTATCTTTCGTTGAGCTTTAAAAATAACTGCTTAGATGACATGACTGCTCTTACTAAATGCCAAAGAGAAAAAGAAGAAGCAATGTTGCAGAAAATCAAAGACTGCTTCATAGTAACTTACTATCTTAGAATGTCTGTGAGCAAATTTATTGGAACTGCACCGGCTAAACATCTTTCATTCCTTCCAAACTGTTTCTGCTTGACCACCAGAGCAGAAACAAGCCTGTGAAAACAGTGATGTTATAACAAAATTTTTCCCATACTAGAAGTTTAATTCGATGCTCAGAAATCTCTAGTGAATAGTTGAAATTAGGAATTTCTAAGAAGAATGTTTGCGAGGTTTAACATTAAGGGTTTTTAAGACACTGTTTCCTAAATCTCTACGATGGCTCTCTCTCAGTAGACCTCACTCCAAAAATCTTTATATTTCCACTCCACAACTATGCATAAAGTATAATTATAAAAACCAAACAATGGACCAAAGTTCTTATCCTTCAAAATCATGGTTCAAGTTGAATGACCAGTTAGCCATAACATGTGATGATATTTGCCTTCATTTTAGAGATGGAGCAGGTCTTAATCAGATAATCTTATATTACTGAGTTTTACCAACAAAGTAAAGCGAGCGTTTAAAACAATGTGTTCTTGATTGAAATCAAAAGAAAAATGAATTAAAATGGAATCTGGTTTTATTTCAATGATTCTGTAGGAGCTGATGCTTGGCTGATGCTGAGGAAAGGGTGTGACCAGCTCATCAAAACCAAATCCAGCTGGGAAGCTAAAATTAAAGGAGCTCACTGAGGGCTGAGGATGAAGAGAAATCAATATGCTTGAACTGACACGCAAGAAGAGGAAACTGGAGGATGATGTTTCAGAGCGAAGAAGATATTGATAGACCTTGAGCTAACACTGGCAGTGGAGAAGGACAAACATGCCCACTGAAACAAGGTATGAGGCAGATACTGTGCATCTCAAACTCCAGCAAAAGAGACCCTGTGCGTATTTTTCGAGCATACATGATACATATGCATCTCTTTTCTGAGTTACAGTAACTAGTGGCTTGGTCACCGAGGTCAAATCGGTAATTTTCGTTCCAAAACTTTAGGATTGGATATGCGGTGGACTGTCTGGACTTCCGCGCACACACCAGGTGGGGTGACAGAAATTCCCACAGGTGTGGAACTCAATCTGGTCAAGGACTTGGGATTCAGCTTAGCACTCAGACGATGGCCCTGTATGGACATGACCTGCATGGCCCTTTCCAACGCCCTGAGCATTAGTACCAAATGCACGGGGAAGGTGGGGCTCGACGTGCCAGGCCAGCAGGACTTTGCCACTTGACACCACTGGTGTGAACCAGCGTGTGAGCATCCAGGTGGCAAGCTGTTGCAATGGCCCTAGAGCTTTCGCCCCCAACAACACTGATTGGAAAAAATGGCAGCATCCAGGTTCCACTGGATTAGGGTCACAGCCCTGTCTCACAGTTGCTTTGGAGGACGCACATTTCCCTCAAAATGCAGAGGTCATCAAGCTGGTCCTGTCAAGGCATTCACTGACCCGGTCGGAAATGGGAGTCACAGAAGTCAGGGCAGTGCTACTTCCAGATTAACTGCCCTGGACTGGTACCAGCCACACTACCACCGATGGACAGAGGGCTCGCAGTCAGTTCATGGCGGCCATGCCATGAGCCCATGAGCTTGTTTCACGATGGGCTGCGCATTCCATTCAATACTACCTTGTGGTGTGGTGAGACCAAATGATTAGAGAAAGAGTGCCCTATACCCCTTGCACTGGGCGGCTGAAGGCTCATTTGTAGAACCCTTGAGGGCTGCACTCCAGCGGACTGTGTGGAGGTATGACCTGCTGGCGGGCTGGAGCCAGTTAGCAACAATGTGGCCATCTTAGAGAATATATAGTTACTCACATAGTTATTATTAGGAATTTATATCTTACTTCCTTTATTTACCTTCTCCCTCCTCTAAAGGTGAAAACCTGACGAGGAGATGCAAGCCCTGGACAGAGACATGCCAAAGCTGACAAAGAGAGAAAGCCCTCCAAGAGCACATCAGCAACCCTGGATGATCTGCAGGCAGAAGAGGGACAAAGTCAATACACTGACCAAACCAAGACCAAGGCTGGAGCAGCAGTGGACTGATGTAAGCACATAGACACAGAGCAGGAGCACGGACAGTATGGAGCCCTGAGCTGGTGGTGCCAGAGCAACTGACTGTCTTGTTTGTGTTTAGCTGGAAGGGTCCCTTGGCAGAGAAGAAACTGCGCATCGGACCTGGGAGAGACTAAGAGGAAAACCTGGAGGAGAACCTTGAAGCTGCCCAGACAGCATCATGGGATTTGGGAGATGGATAAGCAGCAGCTGGTGATGAACACACTGAAGAGTAAGGGTGTTCTTGGACCTGAGTGCTGGGCTGGAGCACTTGTCTTTTTTCCTTTTAGCTCTAACACAGTCACTTTGCCCAAAGGAAAGACTTTGAAATCAGGCCAGTCCAGCGAAGCAAAACGAAGTACAGAGCCGTGGATAATGCAGAGCTTCAGAAGAGATCAAGGACGCTGCAGGCAAAGGTCTTGTTCCATCCCCTGCCTTTTTCAGCTCAGCTCAGGCAGACGAGGGCACGGCGTGTGAAGTGGTCCCTCCTGTGTCCCAGGCCCGTTATTGAGGAAGCTGGGAGGAGGAATTGAGCCAGAGCGAACCTCTACGCACTAAAGCAGAGAAGCATCGCGCTGACCTGTCCAGGGCAGCTCCGAGGAGATCGCGAGCAGCCTGGAAGAAGAGAGCAGGGGTGCTAACTTAGGCAGCCTCAGATCATAAGTGACAAGAATGCGTGACGGCAGAATCTCCAGAAGATGCGGCGTGACTCGAGGGCCACCGCTGCAGCACGTAAGCCGGCTTGACCGCCCTGCGAAGAAGCACGCCGACAGCACGGCTGGAGTGGAGGAGCAATCGACTAACTGCTGTGATAGCAGAAAGCTGGAGAAGGAGAAGAAGTGGCAGCTGAAGATTGGAATTCGACTTGACTTTGGCCATGTCAAATGAGTCTGTCTCTCCACACAATAGCATCATCGTTCGAAAAATATTTTTTTTCACTAATCTCAACATAATCAAGTATTTTCTATTTTAGCATAGAAATTTTAACATACTTTAGAATAAATGATTCGCACTTTGCAACTTGCATATGTTATTAAACCATTCCAGAATTTATTTTAAATTAATTTATGTATACTTGGGGTGAGAGCTAAAAATTCACTTGTAACACCTACTAAGGATCTGGAGTCTCATTGCTTGGTTCAGAATACTTGTAAAATGGAAAGGCACTGGACCCTATTGCCTTTTTAGTTTCCTCTAAAATATAAATTACTACTAGCGAATTAGAAATTGCCCTTTCTTCTTTTATTTTATTTTTCTTATTTCCTTCACTTAAATGTTCAATTTATGTAATCTTTAAGAGACACAAACACGATAATATTAAATTAATTCTTCAATTTATCCAGTGATTCCCGACATGTTTTATCTATTTGAAAGTAGATTTAGTCGTACATTAATAAATTATCAGAGAATAGTTTGTGTTTGAAGTGTAACCGTAGAACCATCTCATTTCTATTCCCCCTGCACTAGGCAGGGAATATACAAATATTGGAACTGGGGACAAAACTTTCATAGAAATATGATCAGTTAACCGCAGAAATTTCTGGCAATCTTGAATCATCTTATTTCCTCATAAGTTTTCAGATTCTCACTTATTACCGAGTTGAACCACCAATCACTCTTTCTTCTGCTTCTTCATGTTAACAGGCAAATCTGGAGAAGATGTGTCGCTCCTAAAGATAATCAGTGATATTAAAGAACACAGGAGGGGAACAGCAGCGCATAATTAATGACATTAGTGCTCAGAGAGCTCGGCTTACAACAGAATTCTGTAAGACATTTGTGTTTTTGAGAATACTGTATGTCACCTGTCCTTTAAAAAAAAAGGGTATAAAAAATCACGTCGTATCAACCAGCAGCTGGATACGAAGCAGCCCAGGCAGTACTTCATTGGTGTCCTGGACATTGCTGGCTTTGAGATCTTTGATGTAAGAGAAAAACTCCATAATGGTTTCTTGGAAGAAGCATTAAGAAACTGGAATAATTTTGGGATTGGGGCTTGCTTTATTTCAATTATAGGTTATTTTTATTTATTGGATAATCCTGCCTTTCCGCTAGGAAGGGTACCCTTCTGGTTCTCATAGCATGTAGTATCCCATGGGGTTGCAGATATTTGTATATGTCTGTTGTTGCATGCCAAAGTGAAAATTGCATTGAAAACTGTTGAAGAGCTGAGAAATAATAGCAGAGAGAGACTTTGAAGAAGTTAAAATATGCCTTTACAAAGGAAGATTTTACTAATGCTGACACCAGATTTTCTCTGAATGCTTGGGAATAGAGAGACAGGGTACATGAATTCAAACAAATGAAAAGCTGCATTTGGACTAAGCTCTGCAAATCTTTTCAGAGCTCAGAAATACGTTGAGATAGTGCCAGGGCCTAACAGATTAGATATATTAGAGGATGGAATATGCCAGTCATCTGCCCAGTTCCAGTATTAGAAATTCAAGATTCCAATCATGAAGACCTTAATAGGTTAAGAATAAAGCCTATTGGAAGATTAAAGGTATTCCTGGAACTGAAATTCAAAAGTAAGTCTTGCACTCTGCAGTTCAACAGCCTGGAGCAGCTGTGCATCAACTTCACCAATGAGAAACTGCAACAGTTCTTCAACCACCACATGTTCGTGCTGGAGCAGGAGGAGTACAAGAAGGAGGGAATCGAATGGGAGTTCATTGACTTTGGGATGGACCTGGCTGCCTGCATTGAGCTCATTGAGAAGGTTAGTGGCCCTCACATACTCAATATTTTTTTCAGGTATAAAATGTCAAAAGAATCTTCTATGCTCCAATTAGACCACACTAACCAGAGCACAAACCAGGATTTTTTCTGGATTCCAAGCATTTCATATACATTTTTATTTGTCTCTTACTTTGAGACAGAGGCTGCCTGAGAGATTTTTGCATTATATATATGAGTTATGGGG